>CAUYON010082895.1:0-37584 GCA_963573935.1 Arctocebus calabarensis
ACTAGACTGTTTATTGCAGCTCAATTTATAATCCCCCAAATGTGGGAGCAACTTAAATCCCCACCAACCCAGGAATGGATTAACAAGCTGTGGTATATGTACACCATGGAATACTATTCAGCCACTAAAAAAGATGGAGACTTTACATCTTTTGTATTTACCTGGATGGAGCTGGAATGCATTCTTCTTAGTAAAGCATCACAAGAATGGAGAAGCAAGAATCCAGTGTACTCAGTTCTAATATCAAGGCAGTAGATGATCTAATGCAAGGTGGGAGTTAGGGGAAGAAAGGAGTGGGAAGAGGGGATGAGGGAGGTATGGGGGTTAAAAAAGGTCTAACTATGTATATTTAGGAATCTGGTGACAATCATTCACTTAGATGAAGTTAAGGAATTCATTGCAGAGATGAAAGAAATAATTAAAATCTTTAGTACTTTTCCTGTCAGTGGAATCTCTCAGTTGATGCTCTTCTAGGTTCACTTGAATACAGCAATTAGAATTAGTCTGAGTTGCAAGATTAAAAATGGTCAAAACAGATCACTTTGAGTTTTATAAATCTGGATTGGTAGTATAGCCAAACTGTCATCTTTTATTTTTTATACAGAAATCTTGAAATAGCAAAGGTTTTAATAACACTGAAGGAAAAGCAATAAATGCATCTTGGTTGCTGTCTCTTATGTATGCTATCAGATTTTCATCTCCAAACTAAGAACTTGCTTATTCTTAACTTCTTCTCTTTAAATAATTACTCCATTAATAGTTTAAGAACTTATTTGCTTCACTCTTCCATTACTAAATCATTATGAAAACCCAATAAAGGAATTATACTACACTATATTTTCATTTATGCCTTTCTCTACTTTTTAATACCAAGTTCATCTCCTTCATTTTATCTTTTAAGAATCTTAGCTCCCTTTTTAAACTACTAACACTACACCATCAATCTTAGATGGATAGAACATTAAAACATTCTCTTCCAATAAAAAGCATAGACAGGTTTTCTCCAAAATAGCTTCACTGTTACAGTCCTATGTTTTAAAACAAAGTGATCCAGTCCCATTGTCTGCATCAGTGCCTCAATATTTTTAAGCATGCCTTCTCAAAACTTGCTCTTTTTGGAAAAGCAATTTCTTGTTCCTTTCTCTTCTCTGAAACTAAATACAAATAAGAAGTGAAGAAAACAGAATCTATTATTTAAGGAAATCAGAAAATACCTATAAATTAAACTATAAATGAAATCTATATAACAATGAAGAAATTCTGATAAATGCAGAGAAAATTGACCACAATGAAACAAAAAGTTAGAGTGATAGATCAAAGGTAACATCATCAAACAAAACAAGCTTCCAAATAATACCACATATTCTGAAGGAGAGTGTCAGCTACCACTTCTTCAGTAAATTAGTTAGCTAAGAAAGCTTCTCAGAACCCTGTTAGTATCACAAAAGAAGCAGGGGACAAACATGGTAGGCCACCTGTACAGAGGCACTGTCTTTGCAAAGAGCAACTTAGCATGCAGTAGTTACCCAGCCTTGAGTATCTATCAAGTTAAATAAAGTAAAATAGGAACCACTCCCTCAAAATAAATTACTCTCATTTAATAAACTCTCACAAACATCAATGGGCATTACATATGAGGTGAGTAAATAAAATTTTGAACAACTCAAGAATTCCTCTGTTATCTTCGCCATGTACTCTTCCCACCTCAAGCATATTCAAGGAAAAAGAAATTCCTATTTTCAGATGTGACTATTAATAAAAAGGAATGCATAAAACCAAAACATTGAAAGAAAAAAGTGCATTAAAAACATAAGAAAACTTGCTATAGAGAAGATGAAAGTTATGAAAAAAGGTTAGCATTTCCATGGCTCTAAGTCAATGAAATTGATTTATTGAAATTAAGCAAAATAAGTAAAACTTAATAAACATTTAAAACAAAATGTAATTAAGAAAATAAATATGAAAAATTAAGCCTTGAAAAGGTGAAGAAGTAAAACAAGAACACTTGTAGGAACAAGGCCCCTACTGGAACAAGAAAACAAAGGAGACAATGTTGAATTGTATCCAGGAAACAGAAGAGTACCTGGAGGAAATTGAGCAAAGTAAAATTAAAAAGTTAAAAGAATTTAAAAATGTCTACCAAGAAGTAATAGAGACATAGATCTGTTCAAGGAAATGCACTACACAGATAATGGTGTTACTGCAAGTAACAAAGTAAATGGAATGAAATCATTTAAAGACAATTTCAGAAATATTTTTTGAATCAATAAGACTTAAATTTAGAGATAAAAAAGAGTATTCCATGTCTAAATAGATTAAAAAATACATATTAATTAATTAACGATGAGACATATGCTAGTAAAGTTATTGGGGAGTGTTTTTACAAAAATGAATATATAAAAGGCAATAAAGAAAAATAATCCTTGAGAACAGGAAAATACTGGAATTGTTTCAGCCTTTTTCAAAGCAAGTTTCAAAGAGAGAAGAAAATGGAACAATAACTTTCAAACCCTGGAAATCTTTGGTATGATACAATAAGTTTACATTGTACTAAACTTTTATTCACTTATAAAAGGAAAAATATTTTCAAATATATGAGAACTCTAAAAAGGTGTCATTAATAAGCACATTGTAGAGGCTGAAATTTCAGCAAATGATGAAAAAGTGCTGAGGTTGTGATAAAAAACTGACAACTGACATTTGAAACCATAATCATTTGAAAGTTTTCCAAAAATCATTTGGTACAAATGATATACAGAGAAATACATTTGCAGATGGATTGCGACACAAAAAAACATGTAATGTATGGAGTGTTATTGACTCTGGGGCTCAGGAGGTGGAAAGACATTTTTAAATTGTTTTGTATTTTTAGTGTAGTTTTGACAGATTTAAAAAAAACTATTGAAAAATGTTTTCTTAAAGTTCCTCTAATTCGATCCCTTGTACCTTGAATTTGGTGCTTTTCTTCCATAATACATGTATGTGAGGACAGCCTGATAAATAACAGATACATAATGAATCTTGATGGTGAAAACTGGAGGGTTAGTTAGTCTTTATTTCTGTATTGTTTTGTTTTGAATTTTTTCAATGAAAAATTATAAAACATAGATGGCATAATATTTTTAAAACTTTAAATGTATTATTTACTTCAAGCTATTGTTTAAACTAAAGCAAACATACTCATGAATCATCAACCTCCTGAAATAGATGCTCTTGCAGCCTCCAGTGCTGTACATTCTGCTGAGATTTAAATGCATGTTGGTGTAAATATGCAAATTTTTTCTCATAATTTATCAAAATATTTATTATTTATTAAAAGAGTAATACAGCATACCTAAGGAAAATGTATGCATACATCACCATACATAGGGAAAATGGAAAATTGTAGCTAAACATAACGTTTACTTACAAAATAGTCATTGAAAATTTTACAAAGACGTGGCCAACACATAAAAAATATTTTGAAAATATTTTGTAAAATTTTGTAATGTATATTTTGTAAATAAAGGTACATTTATGTACTATTTTCCATTTTCCTATTTGTGTATGGACAGACACCCTGTAGTTCAGTCCATACAGTGTTATTAAGTACATTCAAGAAAAGCACATCACAGGGCCAGCCCTTGAAAGAGTTTAGCAAACCAGTCATTCCACTCAGACAATGTGAATGCATTAAAATGGCAGTTACCATTACGTAAATTTGTACCAACTTTATTGGATCTTTGAAATTATTAACTGTGGTTGCACTGTACTCTTTAAATATGTGTTTCTTGTAACATGAGGGGAATGCAATATTATTTTCATACACCCAAATAAGATTTAGGAGCAGGATTACATATTATCATTTAGGGTAATTGAAGCTAGACTTCCCTGCCTCTGCTTCTTGATAAGAGCAAATAATATTACTTTCAATTTATAATTTAAAAAGGAATTTATGCCTTTATTGCCTTACCTGTTAGAATATTTTTCTTCCATTTGCATATCAACTCATACGGTCAGAAAATAGAGATAAAATGACATTCTTAAATATGAGCTTAATGAGGCCCAAGTAATTCCTATTATAGGTATGGATTTCCAAATAAACTGGGAAAGATTATTTATTTATTATGTGGAAATATCACATTATCTGCCTCCTGAGAAAACTGGAAAATAAGCTAAATTTCAAATAATCATTAATATTTTGCAATACACAAAGGTAATTTTAGGTCTCACCATGGAGAGATGAATTATTCAAGTGCTTCTGTAATTTGGGTATGTATTAAATTAACATCACTTGAGATATCCATCCACTACACTAGCATGTGCATTAATCTAGTGTATTTAAATGTATATTTTACCACGTATATAATATGGAAGCCCTTTTTAGAGCTTAAGCCAGGTCCCATGGGATTGTTATAAAATGTAGTCATTCTATACATACTTTGAGTGGACTTAATATATTTTCCTTCTCTTATGGGTGCCATGACTTAGAATGCCCTTGCCCAAAGCAAAACTAAGCTTGTCAACTCTGTTTATAAATTTACTAGGTGAGGGTGGTGCCTGTGGTTCAAAGGAGTAGGGGACCGGCCCCATATGCTGGAAATGGCAGGTTCAAACCCAGCCCCCAGCCAAAAAAAAAAAAAAAAAACTAAAATAAATAAATAAATAAATAAATTTACTAGGCGAAAGCCTCTTTTAGGATACATACAAGTTATCAATCCATATTAAATTAATTATTCAAACACAAACACATGTTATCTATTTTCAGAACAGTCTGGCTCTGGCCCTTCTAACCAGCTTGCATTGATTCACACCAGTTTTACTGAAAACAATCGAATCATTTTGCTCTCTTTTTCTCTTTCTTACTAAAAAGATTTTTGTCATGCTTGAAAGTATAAATTCCATTTGTTTCAGAGCCTTTACTAATGGTTAAGAAAAGCAGCCAGACAAAACCCATTTACCTTTAAAAGTGAAAATAGCACAAGAACACTATTAATCAAGATCATATATATTAATACAAAAATGAAATGCAACTCACTAATCTTATTTTTCAAAACAAAGCTTGTGCTGATATAGGTACTGCCATATCTTGTTGTTGAGAATGAACATTAATGCCATGTTTCGAACAACCTAGAAATATCACACAGAAAGTGTAAAGTGCATAATCACTGAACCAGTACAATTCTAGTATTCTATCTTACACAAATGATCACATGTAAACAAAAATACAAATGTAACATTTAGTAGAATATTGATTACAATAATAAATGGCAGTAACAATATTATAGAATGTTTTACTATAAAAACTATTTTTGTACTGCATCCTTTTAAATAGAAAGATGGATATAATAATCCATGTTATGGAAATATAAGTAATCATTAAAATGGAACTTTATAGACGAAATAAACTTTATGATAACTTAACATACAAAGTAATTTTCAGAGTGATATGTATAGTATTACTTCTGGGGATAGGAATTGGTGATTGAATTTTGTAAATGCAATTCAGTGTTTAACTCCATACGTGTCCATTTAATTTTAGATTTGTCACAATGAATAAATATCAAGATATAATTTTAATGAAGCAAGTGAAAAATAAAAACAGGGGTTATTTAAAAACACACTGGGTCCTGTAACACAGATTACACATTTTAGAAAATGTCTGATTTAAATATATTTTGTGTTAATTTTTTTGTGTTTAATTCTTCTACAATGAAAAGCCAAAAGTACGACTAACAGAATTACACATTAGAGTGGTAGAGATAAATAGTACAACTTGTAATAAACATGTACGTGAATCCCTATAATTATATGGAAAAACAATTCTTAATTCTTTGCTGCTTTACATAAATTACATCATAATTATTTTGCTCTGAATCATGAAAATATCAACATTAAAGTGATTTCTGTGAATTAATTTGCTTTGCCTATCATTTATTTTTATATATGAAGATGTAACATGACGTATGCATATCTTCCTGATTTTAAAATCTTTCAACCTTCAGACTCTTGGAAACGATTTAAAAAATAACAACATCTATCTACCTATCTAATTAAAAGCCTTCATATCTCTTCAGTCAATGAATAGTATATTATCTGAAAATAACATTTGATTTTTAATTTTTGGTACCCTGTAAAAACAGTTTTAGGAATCATGTTTTTGTTTTTTCTTTTTTTTCCCAGTTAATATAAGGGTGCATACAAAAATTCTTTTTTTCTCAATTAACAATGCAATAATAAAATAACCTAAATAAATCAGCAGAAGAAAGTTTACCTCTGCTAATATTTGCCAGTGTTAGAATTAAATTAACTAAGGCAAATTAAATTGTTCTCAAAAAGGGGTACATATTATAACTGCATATCCCATATATTGAGTGCAGCTTAGATCATTTTCAACATGTGGGAATGAGAGAGCAGTTAAAAGATGAAAGCCTTAGGACTCCAAGCACAGGTTAATTTATAATCATTATCTCATTTCATATTACTTCATTTCATTTCAGTGGACTAATACATTTGGTTCCTTATTCTATTTTCATTACACTATGATTTCATAATGGCCAGGAGAATAAATTAATTCTCTGTAGCTTTCCTTTCTTTTCGTAGGAGAATGCATTATTAAAGAACTTTATGCAGTTACAACTTACTGCACTGTGTGTTTCAACAGGTCTGAAAAGCTGTTAAAACAAATATAAAGAGACCTAGTACATTTTGGAGAAAATGATTAGAATAAAGAAAATGGTGTAAATTCTATCAGTTGTTCTGACCTACATTCTCTTAGGTCAGTCATTCTTGGCAGTGTAGAAAACATGAATAACTACATAAATTCATGTACTTGACTAAAATACTATTATTGCAAATTTTATGTAAGTTTTCTACAAAACCATGTGAGGTTTAAAAACTATATTAAGATTTTCTTATAAATCAATATTTTATTAATATGATATGCCAATGAAAAGGCCAGAATACTTTTTCGTTTTTTAATTTAATTTTGTTGTTTATAATATTTAGAAGAAACCCACTTTTATAATTAAGTATCATAACAAAGGTAGGCTGATCATGAGGTTTGCAGTTTGACATTATCTTAATTAATTTTCTAGTATTCATTATTAGAAGTCACCAATGACAAGACATGCTATAATTTAATCGGTAATAAGAATAGATATATAATTTTAAAACAAGTATTATCAATTGTATTCCCTTTAAGAATTGTTAATCATTTACTTGCTTTAAAGGCCAATAGATATATTGAATTTTTGTAACTATACCATTTTCATTTAAATATTAATTCAATTAAAAGCATAATAATAATAATTGTGCTGAACTTTCTTTCATATGAGCAGCTTTCAAAACTTAATCTTTGCTTGTATTCCATATTATATTATTTATTATTGTGATTACTAGTATTGTCATAATGATGTTTTTGAAAAGCATCAATTTTCAAAATGAATAAAATTTTAGAGGGTTATAAAAAAAAAGATCATGCAGATATCGATGTAGTGACTTATTGACTACCATACTTAATGAATGCTCGCCAAGTGTGCAGACATCATGAGACTGTTTTAGAGAATCTTCAGAAGATATTTGAGATAATTTCATGTACATGTACATTTTCTTCTTCACAGCAACTCAAATTATTTTCCATAGAGAAGATGTTTGTAAGTTAACGATTTTAACCTCAACAGATTTAATGAACTTTATAAACATTGTGCACTTCATGAAGAGGTCACTAACAGAAATATTTGTGTTGAGAAAAGTACCAGTTACATAATATATATATATATATATATACATTTTTTTTTTTAATAGAGAAGCAGTCTTGCTATGTTGCCCAAATTGGCCTCGAACTCCAGTCTCGTGTGATCCTCTCACCTTGGCATCCCAAAGCACTGGGATTACAGACATGAGTCACCACATTCAGCCCCCAATAAATGTTATCTGTCCTATGTAGCTTTTCCTGGGAATTATAGCTAAAGTAATTGAATAATAAGCAAGAAATAATTTCATTCAAATCTAGGATAATATTAAGCACTTGGTTTAATATCAAGTCTCTGAAAAATATTTATTTATTCATATTCTGACTAAATGCTTTACTATTATCCCTACTATTATACTACATAATTTTTATAGTTTCTGTCAAATGCTCATTAGCACACATTACATTCTGAGGTGATTTTCTGAACATTGGTATAGCAAAATTATAACCGAGTATGCTATGAGTTCAATGACAGGGTACCCTTTTTCTTTTAATCTCCACTCTGCATGTATTTACACATCAGATGCCAGTTGTTACAGCCTCTTTACATTGTGTGCATGTATTTTATTTCTTAATGTTTAAGATAAGTATGTGATGAATGTTGCCAACCTTCTTATTCTTATTTCTTTGTTGAAAAGTATGATCTTTGAAAAGAATGTAAAAAACCAGTAAGAATTGCCGAAGCCATCCACACATTATGTACAGGGAAATGGCCATTCTCTATTATTCTTTCTCTCTCCCTTCCCCCCAAATTTATTCTAACTCGAGGCTTTGTATGAAACACATTTATTTCTCTTTGATGTGTCATTATGCCCACGCTGGTGTCAATAGTTCATGAGACTATTTTTGTATGTGAGCAAGCACACATGTCATAGTGAGTGATTCACATGACCAGAAAAATGAACCTGAACTCAATATCCAATGTCAAGTTTTCCTCTTCTTTCACTCCACCCTGCTCTCATAATTGTGCATTCATGCAACAAAAACAGTTGCTCTCTTTATCCTTTGTGGAGGGGAACATATTCTGTGCTAAGTAAGGATACGATGTTTGGAATGGGTGTACAATGTGGATGGGAGATATTACTGGGGTTATGGTATATTGGAGTCTTCCCTGAATCAAAGACACCTAAACAGAGGTAGAACTATAAGAGCTAACTGACTTTTTGTGTCTCTCCGCAGTAGGAAAACATAAATAACGCTTTTTTCACTTTTGCTCCCAACTAACCTGATTGGGGATGAGGATGGAAGTAGAAAGTATTGTGCAATCTAAACTTAAATGTTTTTTGCTATCTTTTTTTTTTTTTTGAGACAGAGTCTCACTATGTCACCCTCGGTAGAGTGCCCTGGCTATTTTTTTGTTTCTTTGCTTGTTTAGCAGGCCTGGGCAAGGTTTGAATTCACCAGCCCAGGTGTATGTGGCCAGAGCCTTAACCACTGAGCTATGGGCACTGAGCCTAAACTTTCAATGTTTTGTTTTCTTTTTTTTTAATTTTTATTTTTTATTAAATCATAGCTGTGTACATTAGTGCAATCATGGGGTACAGTGTGTGGGCTTCATAGACAATCTGAAATATTTTCATTGAACTGTTCGACATAACCTTCATGGGATTTTCTCGTTTATTGTGTGAAAACACTTGTGTTCTGCATTTAGTAGGTTTCACCTGTCCCTTCTAAGATGCACCATAAGTGTGATCCCACCATTTACCCTCTCTCCACCCACCCTCCTCCTTCCCTTCCCTCCTTAAATAAAGGAATACCTTTCATATTTTGGCATAGCTTTCGCTGAGTTCCCTTCCCATTAAAAATTAACTTCTAGGCTCGGCGCCTGTAGCTCAAGTGGCTAGTGCACCAGCTACATATACCAGAGTTGGCAGGTTGGAAACCAGCCCAGACCTGCCAAATAACAATGGCAACTACAACCAAAAATCACCTGGGCATTGTGGTGGGCACCTGGAGTCCCAGCTACTTGGGAGGCTGAGGCAAGAGAATCACTTAAGCCAAGAGTTTGAGGTTGATATGAGCTGTGATGCCACAGCTCTCTACCTAGGGTGACATAGTGAGACTCTCTGTCAAAGAAAAAAGAAAAAAAAGGAAAGAAATTTACTTCTAGGTGATCTGTTAAATATATAAATATATATAGTATATATGTTATATATATATTTTATATATATGTTACATATATTGTATATATGTTATATATATATTATATATATGTTATATATATTTTGTATATGTTACATATATTTTATATATGTTATATATATTTTTATATATATGTTATATATATAATAATAGCATCCTGAGTAATAAAAATTTTATGGGTTGCAAGGCGTATATAGTTGAGCACACAATTTTCTAAAAGCCACACAAATAACAACAACAACAAAACCCAAAATGTATCATCAAACTTGACAGTGAACAAAATAAATAATGAGGTCAAATTGAATGTATTCCTCAATGCAACAATTTCTTGGCAAGATATAAAAAATGCCACATCCCTACAATTCTCCCACAATAGATATTGAATGCACTGAAGAGAAAATAAGAGATTAATAATCTTAATATATGGTAGTAAAAAATGCCTTTTATTTGCAAATTCTCTAAATTGTATTAACCACACGAACATGTTGCTATAGTTACCTGAAGTCCTCAGTGTGTCTCCTGTCGGTGAAGAGCGTGAAACCTTAAATTTATGGTGAATTTGAATTGATCATCATATATCGTTCATATGTTTTCCTGTATTCAGTTGTGTTACAGGTGATAAGGAACATATAGGTGATAAGACTCAGGTATATATATTTATAAAGAGCTCTATATAAAATAAAATATATATATTTATAAGGAGCTTTTATGATATATAAAATATCATATATATTTATATATTATAAAATATATATGTATTTATAAGGAGCTCTATATTTTATAAAATGTAAAATGAGCAAGAGAGAAGAGAAAATGCATAGGATTAGATACAGACAATAAATGCCATAAACAGTCTAGTGCAAGTGTCCTCATGATAAATATTTTTTTTTCTTCAGGGTAGATGCCTAATAAGGGGATTTCAGGATCAAATGAGAGGTCTAATTTGAGTTCTTTGAGGATTCTCCATACTTCCTTCCAAAATGTGGAAAGACCCTAAATGCCCACCAACCCAAGAATGGATTAACAAGCTGTGGTAAAAGTTACCATGGAATACTATTCAGCCATTGAAAGAGATGAAGACTTTACACCTGGATGGAGGTGGACAACATTTTTCTTAGTAAAGCATCACAGGAATGGAGAAGTAAGAATCCAATGTACTCAATTCTAATATCAAGGCAGTATATGAACTGATACATGCTGGGGGTGGGTAGGGAAATGAGGAAATGGAGAGAAGTGGGGAGGGCAAGGATTTGGCACACCTCTTGGGGGCAGGACACAATTATAAGACAGATTCTACTTAACCAATGCAATCAGTGTAACCTAATTCTTTATACTCTCAATGAATCCCAAACAAAAAAAAATTTTTTTAAAAATGCATAGGATTAGATACAACTTCACAACCTAACTAATAGAAACCAATAAAACACATCACTAAAATAGAAAAGACATAAAGAAAAAAAAATAAAGAATGTAATTAATGAAGACATGCAAATCAGCCAGATCCCTAATATTAATGTAAAATGATTCCAACTTTCTAACAGGAAATTTGCCTGTATACAAAGAGTTTCAAAACTTTCATATACTTTAATACTTAATAACATTAATTTACAAAATAAGATATTTTAAAGAAATAGCATAAAATAAATACAACTAATTTTATATTAATTTATGCCCGCAACAATACCTACTTCAGCGCAAACTGAACAAAACTAAATGTGACATAGTAATAGAATTATTTAATTTTATGTATATATCACACAATGAAGTGGTTAGGAAAACTATCATGTTTTCAAATCATTGTTATCATAACATTATCTGAAATAAGAGGAACATACAATGTCATTTAGTATTGCAATATATCTGAATAGGTGATAGATTGATGCTTAAACAAAAAAGAGCCTCAAAACTTTCCCTAAGTTATTCATAGAGAGTAAAATTTACATAAATATGTATTTTTAAACACCAAAAATTAATAAATGGAGATTGTATTATGTCAGTATCATAAATTTGATAATTTTCAAAGCATTCCAAAATAGGCTATATGTTGATAAAGGGCCTAGAGTATCTGATTTAATCCTCTTGATATCAGTTATTTATTATGTTTGGTTTAATGTAGTATAATTTGATAAATTTTTTAATTTAATTAAGTGAGATGTGATTTTTAACATCCTTTTCATTCTATTTACTTAATTGTATGTATAATAATAATGAGCACTTTGACTATTGGGGTACACTGAGACTTTTACCTAATCTAGACACTTTATGCCTTTCCAGTTCCCCTAACAACATGGATGGCAGCTGATTGACAAGGAGGTTAAGCTTCTGAAAGATTAAGTGTTCCACCCAAGACAGAAGAGTTTGTCTGAGTAGCCTCGAGGTTTGAGCCCAGGTCATTTTCTTCCAAATTTGTGTGCTTCCTTCATATCACACTGACTCAAAAATTTCAAGTTGGGGATTTGTCACCAATACTAATGTATGAAGTTTTAGTTTAGTTTTTTTTTTTTTTTTTGAGACTGAGTCTCACTTTGTTGCCCCAGGCTACAGTTACCGTTGGAGCTCATAGCAACCTCAAACTTCCAGACTCAAGCAATCCTCTTGCCTGAGCCTCCTGAGTAGCTGGGACTACCGGTGACCACCACCACACTCAGCTAATATTTTTTCTATTTTTTAGTAGAGATGGGGTCTCACTCTTGCTCAGGCTGGTCTGAAACTCCTGAACTCAGTTGTCCACCAGCCTGGGCTTCCCAGAGAATTGCAGGTGTGAGCCATCACCCACAGCCTGTGAGACTTCTTGTAATCAAGCAGCTTATGAGACAAACTGACACAAAATAGCAGTCTTTGATATTGCTATCTTGATATAATTTGACCAAAGTTATTTATTTCAACATATAAGAAACATGTAAGTATCAGTACAGCAGGTACACGTATGTACTCTGGATATTATAGACGTTCATGCCCACATGATGTACTGTGGCCTGTATCTTTTAGTAGATGTAGGTAATTGCTGAGAGAGGAAAGAAGGTGATCAAATGCACGCTCCTAGATCAAACGTGTTTATACACAGCACATGGGCTTGGTGCCAGAGTTCAGATATTTACTTTAATGACATGATAAACCTTTCTTCTTATCTCAAATCTAGTTAAGAAATTATTCTACGTATTTTATTTTGTAAAATATTTGAAAGTTTACTCATTGAACTTCTGTAATTTTAAATGTTGTAATTTTTGCACATTTGCCCAATGGCCTGGAAAATTTGGCATGTATACAATCAATAAATGGATAAAAATAGGGTGACTTTTTTCCTTAATATAAGAAACCTTGTATAGATTTAGTGAAACTCAGCTCACATCAAATTAGATGCTAAAAAAGAATTCTTGTACACAAATTTTATACAGTGCCACAATTAACTTAGATTGGATGCTCATTATCCTTCTGTTTTGTTTCATTTTTGTTCACATGTCAAAAAAATCAAATATAAGTGCAATTACTTTCCAGGAGGAAACAAATGTCAGCAATTCAATATTCAAAAAGTCAACAATCACAATGTAGATGACCAAAGCAATAACTTTCTGAAGATAACAGGCAAGCAATTAACCCTGAAGCCAGATTATCAAATCATTCAAAGAAATCTTACATCAGTGGAGGAGTATGGCAATGTGACTTTATGAGGTAAGTAAAAAATAGGAAAATCACTCCTGCTTAGGCTGAATATAGGGTTTTATTAGTCTTTACTAAGCCCCCTCAATAATAGGTGATGGTGAGTAGCTATTGGCCTAGAAACCCTTCCAAATTAAAAAGAAGGTCAGGGGAAGGGAGGAAGGGAGAGCAAAGCCTATCTTTCTTTTATGTTATGAGTGTTTATATGTCTATACTGGTGATAGATAGAAGATAAATTCCTTCTTAGGATAACATACCATTAGCACATGTGTTCTCAGGTTTCTATTGAAAAGAAGGGCTAACGTGGCTGACAAAATATGGTAATCATGTCAAAACTTTCGCAAATAGCCAAGCCCATTTTTTGAAACTAAGCTTTTATTTATTAATAATTACAAAAATTATAAAATTAACACACATGCATATCTGGGAATCTGTTAAAGAGTTCTATAAAGCCGTTAAACAAAATAGCCACTAGAAGAAAAAGGCCAACATATTTTATATATATTTAACAGTAGTATTGTAAAATGCTTTATTAGATCTGCAAAATTTTAGAATACAGATTTCAGAATATCTATAGTACAATTCAATTATTTTACATTTACAAAACAAAAGTTAAACTGACACATACACCCCCCCCCAACTTGTGCATATCATGACTTCCAAAGTTAACCAGCTGCACATTACACAAATGTAGAACAGGCATTATGCTGCTTGTATATGTTTGCTAAATACATTTTTCTCCTTCAGTTCATATACACGTATATGTATTCTTAGTAATACAATATTTTTTTTCAAAAGACATGAACCAAAGTTAAAAGTAGGAGAAAGTTAGTGCAGTATAACTTTTCGTTTCTGAAGCCAGGAACAATAATTATATGCCCTCTCCAAAACAACTGGAGTTAGAATATTTTAACCTAAGAAACGCCACTTATTTTCTGACACTAACATACTTTTAAGAAAACGTGCTGTGTATATACAGCATGGAATATATTCACCCACAAAAGAAGAAAATCCTTCATTTTCAACAACATAGATAAATCTGGACGACGTGTTAAATGAAATAAGCCAGACGTAGAAAGCCAAAAACTATATGTTTTCATTCTGATGTGGAACCAAAAAAAGCTGACCTTATGGAAGTAGAGAACAGCATGGTAACTACCAGAATTAGGATGGTGATGGCTGGAGGAGGGGATTTTTAGGGAGATTTTTGGTCAACGGATGCAAAATTTCAATTAGATATGAGGATTAAGTTTAAGAGATATATTCGTGGGTGCTATAGTTAACAGCAGGGTATTCTTGAAAATATTTGGATAGTGGATATAATGTGGTTTCAGCACAAAAATGATAAGTGAGGTAATGCATATGTTAATTAGTTAGATGTAGTCATTTCACATAATATATATTATATATATATATATTTTTTTTTGCATTTTTTGGCTGGGACTGGGTTTGAACCCACTACCTCCAGCATATGGGGCTGGTGCCCTACTCCTTTGAGCCACAGGTGCCGCCAACATAGTGTATATTCTTGAAAACATCACATTGTACGCAGTAAATACATTCAATTCTATCTGCTAATTAAAAGATAAAAGCATGGGCGAGTTAAAAAAAAAGGATAAATATGATTGCTTTTCTTCACCTTCCCTTCTTCCATTTTCATAATAAAAATGATGGAAAGTCACCAGTGGAGATGGTGGCCTGCCCAGCATCATTTCTAGCTTCCATTAGCCGCTGCATAAGAATGGTTCTAAGTAAATGGACTAAGTGTCTCTGTAACTCCCCAACTAGACCCAGATTCGCAGAAAAGGAGCACGAGGACCTGAAACAAGTCAGGGTTCATGGACTCCACCTTGCAAATGGTCAGCTCGGAACAAACATTACAAGGATTTTTTTACCATATGATTCTTCCCCATCTATCTGAAAGGTTGAATTCAGTCAAATCTGCAGTCATTTGGCCCTTACACATTGAGGGACAAGTTCTATAGAGACCTGAATAGTGCCCATCAGCACTTGAATAATTAAGAAGCTTGTTTAATGGCACACCAATCTGTTTTAGAATTATGCACATTCACATTGTAGCTTGTGTTTCCTTGAGATAGATCATAAAAATATAGTAGATTATATGAAAGTTAAAGTCTCATGAATTCAACTCACAAACAGCCCTGTCAAAGGCAGATTAATTTACACTTTTAATTAAATTAGTCAAAAATAGATGATTCTGTTATTCATAAAGAAACATTTGATGGCATTCTATTAGATTGAGCAGTAGCATCTGTATCCTTCATAGTCATATTTTTGGATTTTGTGAAACAACAGATTGCATTTTGAATAATTTTGTCATATAAACTGATTTTATCTATAATTATATATTATTCCATTATAAAAATGTTTGAATAATAAGCATTTAATAATCTATACACAAGTTATCCACTGTGAAAAGTTGAATGTAGTTTGCATTTATGAAGTTTCTTGTATTAAAATGTTATGCCATAGTTATACAAAACTTTATATTTAATGTTTTTGAAAATAAGTTCAAAGGTCTATGTTTCTTTATAGTATTAAATGAGTATAATGCTTGTTAATTCATATGATCTCCAAGCTGAGAATTATATTTTGTGTTAGAGGAATAACTTCCAGATACTGTAAGACTAGGAATGTCTGAGCCAACGATTACCATTGTGGTTAAAGACTAATTTCTAAACCACTGCTTTTATATCCCAATTCACAAATTAAAATAATACTTCCAAAGCAATGAGAATTGATGGTACATAAACACAAAATTAAGTTGTCATTAAAGAGAGATATTAAAACAAATATTTTTACTTTTAAATTTTCTTTAAAAACGTATAACTTAAAATGTTGAAATTGCATATAATTTCTACTCTCTCTTCTTCAACAAACTTCAATTTGACTAAAATTCAGATGCACATCACAACTTAAAATATTGATGTTAAGACAAATTGAAATCAGCAGTACCACAACCACAAAGATCTAGCTCTGATCATATTATTTGCCACAGTTGTTACATTTCATCACAGAAGATATTTTAGAAGTTAATATGACATTTTCGAGATGATTGGTAAATAAGACAATACTACCTCTCTATTAGGCCATCACAGGAAAGGATGTGAGATGATTTCAAACAGAACATTTAAGGTTTACTTAAAAATATATTTAATTTAGAATATTTCAGAATAAACCTCTCTCATATCATTGAGACCACATTTTAATAATGTTACTATAAAGATTTGACTGCTCTAAGTTATATTCAATAGCATTTCTTTTCCTATATCCTCTGGTGAAACACTGGATTTGTCATGCTACTGATTTATGTTCTTATCTGGGGATTCACAGACACTATATTCTAAGATTCCCATGAATAAATATTTGTCATCCTGAACCCTTAGAGGCTGCTGTTAAACAGAGGTGATATTTTGTCATGCATAATGGATGTACTCAAGAAGTTTGGTTAAGGAAACATATTAACAAAGTAATAGAAAATAGACATATCCCCATGGTTTCTCAAGTAGTTAATGTCAAAATCAAAATTCAAACACTAAATTAGATCTCACTCACCTCTACTTTCCTTTTCTACTCAGTGAAAAACTAATTTAACTAAGAAACATCACTGTAGATGTAATTATTACATGATTTGCCATATCATTTTTTTCCTTTGGATACTGAAAGTACCTATTTCACTTCATATCATAAAAAGTAATTTTATAAGACTTATTTTTGGTATTCTTTTACAGTTTTGTATACTTCTATTGTTCTTATGAATGATTTGGTAGAATATCACTTAATGTATTTCCTTGATCACGTTATTAATATAAAATACAACAAAATCCTGGACATGCTAAAAGACAGTATGGGGAAATTTCCTTGCTTCACTATTGTAATTCTATCAACCAAATCCAAATTCAAAGGATGACAGAAAGTAAACACTGACAGTAAAGATCGCCCTTGAGGCTATTTAGAAGAAAATCTATCATCTGTAACCTAGAGTGATAACAGTCATTAACTACAAGGGATGTGGATGTGCTCCTTGTCAATTTTTCAAAAGAGAAAATGCATTTACTGGAAAGATAAAGTGCATCTGTCAGGTAAAGAAGACAGTCTTATCATTGACAAGATTAATCATGTAAAGATATTAAAAGACTAGTCACCCAGGATGATTTTCAGGAATATTGAATATTTTCATCTAAAACAAAGTTAACTGTTATTTACTGTGCTTCAATAGAGAAAGAACATGCCTAAAAAAAAAATCTGAAAATGAAAGAAATTTTCATATACTCAAAATAGAAAATGAAATGTACATGGACATCCTTGAAAGGACAGATGAATGACCAACAACCATTTTTCTGCAGACAAATGTGACCTTAGTTTTACAGATCTTTGTGACATTTAGTCTAGTTATACTTATGTGACTTCTAGGATTTTTAAAAACTACCTCAGTTGTAGTTTGGTCCTTTTTTATTTCCGAGGTTTTTCAACCAATCTGAAGTCATGCTTCTTTTCAGTTCATCCCTAAAGAATTCATTCTGCTCCCATCTGTGTCTTCTCATGACAGTTCAGCACTCAGCAGCTGCAGGACATCTTGCTATTATCTGCCTACCCACGTCTAGTAGAGTTGTAGTGTGACAGGCATCACTTACATCACTTAGTCCAGTCTGCTCTCCAGGCCTGAAGTTTTTTGTGTTTTTTTTAAATTTTATTTATTTTTATTAAATCATGGCTGTGTATATTAATGCAATTATGGAGTACAATATGCTGGTTTTATATAAAATTTGAAATACTTTAATCAAACGGGTTAACATAGCCTTCACCAAGTTTTCTTAGTAATTGTGTTAAGACATTTATATTTTACACTTAGTAGATTTAACATGTACCCTTGTAAAATGAACCATAGGTGTGATCCCACCAATATAGGCCTGAAGTTTTGATGGTCATTTAAAGTTAATATGACCTCACTTATGATTCAAGCTTATGAAATAACTTTGGGAACCAAATATATACATGAAGTATTAATTATTGTTTGG
The DNA here is from genome assembly GCA_963573935.1 of Arctocebus calabarensis. NCBI lineage: Eukaryota > Metazoa > Chordata > Mammalia > Primates > Lorisidae > Arctocebus > Arctocebus calabarensis. Next base: position 18,571 of record CAUYON010082895.1, read on the forward strand.
TATTTTTTCTTTCTTAAACAAAACAAATTATAAAATTAGTCTCTCCTAACTGCCTGATGTACAGGACAGTAAGTGTTGAGAAATTGTCAAAAGTAGTTTCCATGACACACCTGCAATGACCCACCACATACATGCAAATTCCGACTGACAAATAAGATGATTTCTTCCGACTCCCTGTTTTCTATGCAAATTACTACCACATTGTTGCCATGATCTTGTCTTCCAAAGGGTATGATAAGTTGTAGCTAGTAATAATTTTATGAGCATTTGAAGTGAATTTTAGTATTATGCCTCTAAAGAAAAATTAGGAATGGGCAAGCAGGTGTTTAATTCTTGCAAGGGCAATAAGTTTTGCATTTAGATAGGCTGTCAGGGTTGTTAAGTATTGAGTTGAGATCTTAAAGTGGGGGAATGAATTCATCATGTAATAGAAGGTACTAACTAGCATTTATCAATTCCTTAGAATGCAATGGAATTAAATACTGGACATGGGCCATGCTGTATCTTACTGAGGAAACTAATATATATATATATATATTATATTATATATATATATATATATATATTTTTTTTTTTTTTTGGTAGAGACGGAGTCTCACCTTATTGCCCTCAGTAGAGTATCATGGTATCACTCAGCTCACAGCCCCCTCCAACTCCTGGGCTTAGGTGATTCTCTTGCCTCAGCCACCTGAGTAGCTGGGACTACAGCCACCCGCCACAATGCCCGGCTGTTTTTTGTTGCAGTTTGGCCAGGACCATTTTTGAACCTGCCACCCTCGGTATATAGGTCCAGCTCCCTACTCACTGAGCCACAGGCACTGCCCAAGGAAACAAATAAATATTAATGGTTGCATAGTTTTTCTCTCTGCTCTTTATCAAAATTAACACTTTGTTAAAGAAATAGATTAATCATAAAACCTTCAAAATGTACTGAGATATAGAACCATTTTGTTCATGCCAGTCTTTAGATAAAATACTTATAGATGGAGACAGGATATTGCTGACCAAGTTTAAGTGGGAATTAGAACTGTAGGCAAATCACCAATTACCCAGGGAGGCAGGTGTCTAACCTGTGTACACTGCATGAACTATACATGTGTTCTGAAAATGTGTAAGGATCCCATATACTCTCTCTCTCTTGCGTGATAATCTGGAAAAATATTCATTTTACTTTACTCTACTTTGGAGAGTTGACATATAATGAATACAGATGTATAATGTTTTTCTTTATGTACATGGTTTTCTTGATTATCAAGAATAATGAACTATTCTTTTTTTAATATGAGCTATTCTTAAAAGTGAAAATCACTCTCATTGCTTTTGATAAAGAAGCTGATGTAATTCAAGATCCAGTTAAAGAGTGAGAAAAAAGCTAAACAATAAAGGGGATTAATGGTTATAGTGGAGTATCACTCTAGGCATCATTAAATGGTCATTCTTTCATTTGTTTTAATATTATTGTGGGGAGATGACATTTCAGATTTAGATTTTTAAATAATACCCTGACAACAATGTAGAAAATAAATCAGAAAAAGCTTTCTAATGTTTAAGTCCCAGCTATAGGTGTGCCAATCACCCAAATAATGTTCATTGTACCCATTAGGTAGGTTCTTGCCCCACCTTTCCTCCCCTCTCCCCCCAGGTTGATTTACACTGAGTTTTACTTTCTTCTGTGCACATGTGTGCTCTTGGTTATCTCCAATTTAATAGCATGCACATGGTATTTGTTTGTACATTCTTAAAATATTCATTTAGGAGAATGGCCTCCAGTTCTATTCATATTGTTGCACAAGGCATTAATTCATCATTGTTTATGGTTGAATAGTACTCTATGATGTATGTGTGATGTGTGTGTGTATATAGTTTAATCCACTCATAAATTGATGGACACTTGGGGTGATTCCACATTTTTGCAATTGGAAATTGTCCTGCGAGAAACATTTGAGTGCAGATGGCTTTTTGATTAAAGTCTTCTTTTCCTTTGATTAAATATCCAACAGTTGGATTGCTGGATTGAATGGTAGGTCTACTTTTAGTTCTTTGAGGCATCTCAATACTGTTTTCCATAAAGGTTGTACTGATTATTCAGTGTCACCAACAGTGTATAAGCTAGCCTTTCTCTCTCCATTCATGTCAGCATCTATTGTTTTATTGGGCTTTTAATTAAAAGCCACTCTACCTGGGGTAAGGTGATATCACATTGTGGTTTTATTTTGAATTTCTCTGATGATTAGCAATGTTGAGCATTTTTCCTATGTTTTTGGCCATTTGTCTGTCTTCTATTGGAAATTTTTTATTCTTATCTTTTGTTCACTTTTTAATGGGGTTATTTGTCTTTTTTTTTATTACTGATTTGCTTAAATTCCTTGTAGATTCTGCTATTATCCCTTTACTGGATGCATAGTTTGTGAATATTTTCTCACATGCTGTAGTTTGTCTATTTGCTCTATTGAGTGTTTCCTTAGTTATGCAGAATTTTTATCTGTATCAAGTCTCCTTTATTAATTTTATTTATTGTCAGGATTATAATTGGGGCCTTTTTCATACATTATTTGCTGAAACTGATATTTAGAAGAGTTTTTTTCTACACTTTTCTCTAGAACTCTTAGGGTTTCATGCCTTAAATTTAAGTATTTTTGTGTAAATTAGGATAGAGGTAGTCAAACTATTATTCTTCATAGAAAATATGACCTATTTAGAAAACAACATAGATTCTACAAAGAGTCTCCTGGAATTGATGAATAAATTAATCAAAGTATCAGAATATAAAATTAATGTACATAAATCCGTAGCATTTTTATACACCAAAACAGTCAAGCTTAGAGTCAAATTAAAGACTCAATACTATTCACTATAGTTAGAAAGAAAATAAAACACCTAGGAGTATATCCAGGGGGTGAAAGGTTTCTACACATACAGCTATGAAACTGAAGAAAGAAATTGTAGAGAGTATAACAAATGGAAAAACATCATGATCATGGTTAAACAGAATCAATATTTTTAAAATGTTCATACTACACAAATTGATTTGCAAATTCAATGCAATCTTCATCAAAATACCAATATCATACCCCACAAATAATAATTCTATGGTTCATTCGTAATCAGAAACAAGCCCAAACAGCTAAAGCAATCTTAAGCAAAAAGAACAAATCTGGACCATCACATTACCAGACTTCAAACTATACTACAAAGTTATAGTAACCCCCAAACAGCATGGAATTGGTATAAGAATAGAGATATAGAATAATGGAACAAAAATAAAGAACACAGATATAAAACCACCTACTACAATGAACTGTTCTTTGACAAAAGAGACAACAATAGAAACTGTGGAAAAGAAGCCCTTTTGGTGGGCTGAGAAATGGTGCTGAGAAAATTGGATATCCATATGCAGAATAAAAGAAAACAGCACTCCTAACTCTCACTACTCAGAAAAGTTAATTCAGAAGATGTTTAACTTTTTAACTATGGTTTTTATGACAGGTATTAGGTAATATCCATTGTATGTTTTAGTTTGTATTTCCCAGATAATTAGTGATATTGAGTATTTTTTCATATATTTGTATATCATTTCTTTTTTTGAGAGAGAGAGAAAATCTGCTCATGTCTTTTTCTCCTTTAGATGGGGTTAATTTGGGATTTTTTGCTGACTTGTTTGAATTCTTTGTAGATTAGTTAAACAAAGAGGTCAAAGATCTCTACAAGTAGAGCTACAAAGTACTGATGAAAGAAATCACAGTTCACACACACAAGTGAAAAAAAAAATCCTATGTTTATGAATTGGGAGAATCAACATTGTTAAAATTTCCACCATGCCTAAAGTGATTTAATATTCAATGCAATACTGATCAAATTTCCAGTGCCATTGTTAGGCACTGATGGGACCAAGTGTCAGGTTCCCGTGTCCCAGGTTCTTGGTTCCCAGTACCGAAGTATGGTTACTGACAGTGAATCAATGGAATGAATGAGCAGACCTAGAAGGAGAAGGCATAAAAATGCCAACATTTTATTAAAGATTGAATCATAGTACATTCCAAAGAAAAAATGGGTCAGCCCCTGCAAGTGAAGGAGTTGCTAAGTTTAACAAGATTTCTTTTTTCTTTTATGTTGACACCCTCATTTTATGTTAAATGGGAGTGGAATGTTCAAGGCTTTTCTTAGAAAAGAGTGGAAAATTCCTGGAATTGGGAACTCCTTTTCTAACCTTGTAAGGCAATTTTGGTGGGTTTGCATGGCATTTGTGAACTGTCATGGCCTCATGGCCCTGGTGGGTGTGTTTTTTTCCATGTTAATAAGGGTAGTTCTTTTATGGACCCTGTTGCCTCAGTTGTGCACATAGTCTAAAGATCCTCTACCAAGGCCTTGAGAATATCTCTAGTTTGTTGTTTCTCTGCCTCTTTCTGGTTGGTCAGTTCTTAGAGAGACTTTCATCTGTACTAAATAGGCTGTTCCCTAAAGAACCAAGTCAATATGATTACATCTGTCCTTCAGAATTCCCTAGGACATTGATTAGCCTCTACCTCCAGACAAACCACCTGCACGATTTCATACCTGTAGAGTCTCTATCAGCCCTCTTCCCATAACAACTCAGGCCAGCCTGACACAAATCAATTCAAAATAGCATCCACCATCCACCCGGTTCATGGCTAACTGCCTAATCTAACACCATTTTTTGTGGATCTAGAAAAAAATAATCTTAAGCTTCATATGGAACCAAAAAAGACCTCAAATAGAGAAAGCAATTCTAAGCAAAAAGAACAAATCTGTAGACATCACATTACTTGACTTCAAATTATACTACAGGGCTATATAGTAACCAAAACAGCATGACACTGTTTAAAAGTAGACATATAGACCAATGAAACAGAAGAGAGAACCCAGAAGTAAAACCATACAGCTATGACCAACTGATTTTTTGACAAAGCAAATAAAAACATACACTGGGGAAAAGATGCCCAATTCAACAAATGCTGTGGGAAAAATTATATAATCACATACATAAGAATGAAACTGGATCCCTATGTCACATCATATACTAAAATCAACCCAAGATAAGATTATACTTAAATGTAAGAACTGAAACCATAAAAATCCCAGAGGAAAACAAAGGAAACAGTCTTCTAGACTAGGAAAATAGTCTATGTGTAAGATTTCAAAAGCAAACACAGCAAATAATAATAATAATAATAATGATTAATTAATGGGACTTAATTAAACTAAAAATTTTGGACATCAAATGAAATAATTAATAGAATAAATAGACAAAGTACAGAATGGGAGAACATATGCATAAACTATACATCCAACAAAGGGCTAATATCTGAAACCACTTATTGATAATAAGTTGGCATTACTCATTGAAGTTAAATAGGTACATAGTTTCAAAAGCCATTTCATCTCTAGGTGTATGAGAAAATCATCATATGCCTACCAGTAAGAATATATCATAACAAAACAAAGAAATCACCAGAAACAACTTATTATTAAAAAAAGGAATTAATAGATTGCAGTTTATAATGGAATATAATACTGCAGTGAAAACAAATGAGATATATATTACATGCATTAAGATGGATGCACCATCAAAAAACAATTATTGTTTATAGACATCAAAAAAGAGTGCATATAGTAAATTAAATTTATATAATGCTTAAATACATGCAAAACTATAAGGAAGCATGGAAATTATCATATCTAGACTGACGGTTTCCTCTGGATATTAGAGAAAGAAAATGTGATAAGAAGGAGAGCACAGGGGCTTCCTAAGTATAAAAATATTCCAGTTAGGTACAACATTTACAGTGGTAAAAATGTTATTATGAATTATTGTTGTACTTATTATTTATTTCATATAAGCTATATATTTAATAAAAGCAAAGCATGAACTATTGGGAAATAAAATTAAAATGTTGTAAACATGATATGAAAGGAAAATGCTAGATAAGTTTATATAGTTGCTCTCATTCAGTGCTTTATCAATTTGATTACGATGTCAATTATAATCTTAAATTTTAGAGGAATGGTTAATAATAAACATAAATAATCACAATACCACTACTAGCACTGTTGTTACTATTATGCCAGCCAGTTCTTCTCTCTCCATACATACACTCTCAATGTATAACACCCTTCGAAATAATAAAATGTAAATAGTATATTTCTTTCTTTCTTTTTTTTTTTTTTCTTGCAGTTTTTGGCAAAGGCTGGGTTTGAACCCATCACCTCCGGCATATGGCATATGGGGCTGGTGCCCTACTCCTTTGAGTCACAGGTGCCACCCTGTAGATAGTATATTTCTTCTGTTAAAAAATTTAAAAAATGATGATTCATCATATCACTAGTAAGCAATAAAGCAAGAAGTTGTACCTAGATATTTCTAAGGTCAATTTACAAAGTATACAATGCATCATAATTATAAAAGTAGAATTAATTTTGGTTTTGATATATTGCTCTGTGAAGTAATTATAGTTTATAAAATAAATTAAAAATTATTACCTAAAAAAAAAATAAATAAAAATAAAATGCAAAACCTTTGTGTTTCAAAGGACACTACAAAAAGAAAAGAAAAAGAAAGAAATAGAATCTGTGAAAATAGTCGTAAATCATGTAGCTGGTAAGACACTTGATCCCAAATATGCAAAGAACTCTTACCACTTAATAAAAAGGCAAATAATCCAATTTTTAAAAATTTATTTAAGGAAATATTTCTCCAAAGAAAACATAAAGATGGCCACTAAGCATATAAAAGGATGCTTAACATCATTAGTCACTAGGGAAACTAAATAAAAATCACAACAAGACAAAAATGAGGGGTAACACCTGTTGCTCAATGAGTAGGTCGCTGGCCCTATATACGTAGGGTGGCGGGTTCGAACCCGGGCCCAGACAAACTGCAACAAAATATAGCCCAGTGTTGTGGCAGACCCCTGTAGTCCCAGCTACTCGGAAGGCTGAGACAAGAGAATTGCCTAAGCCCAAGAGCTGGAGGTTGCTGTGAGCTGTGATGGCACAGCACTCTACCAAGGGTGATAAAGTGAGACTCTATCTCTAAAAAAAAAAAAAAGACAAAAATGAGAATGACAGATAACAGCGTGGGCAAGAATTAAAGAAATTAGATACTCTGATCATTGCTGATGAGATTATAAAATGGTGCAGCCATTTGACCCAGAAATTCTCTATGCCTAGGTGTAGGTCCAAGGAAATTGAAGCATTTATACAAAAATGTGCACATCAATGATCCACGTAGCTTTATTCATAACATCCAAAAAGTAGAAATAACCTGACTGTCTATTAGCTTATGAATATATAAACAAAATCAATTACATCCATATAATGGTATATTATTTGGCCATAAAAAGGAATAAAGTACTGATACAGGCTACTACACCATTAATAAACCTTGAAAACATTAGGTTCAATGAAAAAAAAAGTCACAAAAGGCCACGTGGTCCCTGATCCCACTGACTCGTTATTACATTTGTTCTCCTGAGATCCTGTGAGAGTTCCTGGGGCTTGGTTGGAAGTGACTGAAATGACACAGATGTTACAGCCTTGCCCTCTCACCCCAACCACTGTCCTCAACGTGCGACTCCAGCAACGATCTCCGCTCGTAAATTCCTCCAGGTATTACACTCAGGAGTGAAGAAGTGGCTTTCTTTGCTACCTTCAAGGTATCTTTACGGTAGGAAAAATGTCAGCCTCAAGGAGACGCAGCAATTGTCCCTCAAGGGGGGACGCCCCACCATTCTTCCGCAGACACGTCTGTTACAACTGCTCTTGATTTCCAACACACTCACCGTCTCCTAAGTTTTCCCATAATTAACGCGGTTAGATTTGCCGTCTCCTCAGTCTTAAACTGCTCCAACAGCAGTGTAGGGGCTTTGTACTGCACCGACTTTGCTATGCCGGTACTATGTTTCCCAGATTTCATATCCCTGTGTGGTTTTGGATTAGTATTCGCCACTGGAAAAATCCGCACAGGACTGCTTGGTGACAGAGTATCCTCAGGCATTTCAGCTGACCTCATTAGCCCACCTCCATCAACACCCCGTTGTGCCACCACTGTCCCTTTAATAAATCCCTTATTGTGAACAAGGCCTGTTGAGAGGGAAGAGAAAATAGAGCCCTTTGTACATTGTTGGTGCAGCCACAGTGGAAAATATTATAAAGGTTTCTGTAGAAGTTAGAGGAAGAATGAGCGTAGGACCCAGCAATTCCTCTTGCAGGGGTATATGCAAAGACAATGAAATCACCACCTCGTAGAGACGTGTGCACACGCCCACGTTTGATTCGGCAGTATTCACAATAGCCGAGACATGGAGCCAACTAAAGTATCTGTTGATGAATAAATGGGTAAACAATCGTCACATACATATATAATATGTATACCTAGTATAGTAAAGCAAAAACAGAGGTTTGGTCCTAAAAACCAGGACAAATGAAACTGGAAGATACTGTGCTGAGTGAAATAATGCAAACACAGAAAGAAAAAAACTGCATGACCTCGCTCGTATGTGGAATCTTTTTCTAATAAGTAGAAAAGGAAGAAACGAAGAAGAAAGGGGGGAAGAGGTAGTGGGGGCACAGATTTTCCCACCTTTCGCCCTGAGTTGCCAGATAGCTTCTTGCTTCCTGCCACCCTGAGCCGGAAAGATTGGGAAATAATTGTTTGCTTGGTGGGCAGGGTGAGGGGAATAAACAGGAGAATGAAGCCCCAGAGAGTAGCAGCAGCAGGCAGATGTTACCAGTTCTGAACTGGAGGAAGCAGGTCTCCAGCAAAGTCTAGAGACTCAAAGAGCTCTCCAAACAGTCACGTTCTAGAGGGTGTGACCCTGTTCAGAGCTGGAGGGAGCCGGTGGCCAGGACATCCTCGCCTCCTCCACCCTCACCCCAGTTCTCCTGGTGGAGCCTGGCACTGACTCAACCTAACAAAAACCATCAGCAAGGCGGCTGAGGAGATGTGATCCAGCTCAGACTTGGGGGGGGGGGGAGGGCAGCTCCCAGTCTGCAGACGGAAATTAACACAAACCCTCACCCCTGCCTTGCCATTTTGTGTCTCACTTTAAGCTGGCGTCCTTATTTTCCCACATAGCATACATCCATCCTTGAAATATGAAAATGATGTATTCTGCATGTACGAGAGTTCTTTCCCTTGTATTTTCACCCCAAACAGATGCTGTCATCGGTGTTATTATTTTCGAACTTTGGGAGTCTTGGTAATAATAAAAATACTTAGTTAAGTAACCGGCATGCTATTGCGCTCACTCTTTGTGGGATCTTGTCAAGATTTCATTCAGGGGCCTCTCTCTGGAGGAGATACAATAAGAGAGGAAAAATTAAAGTTTGAGGTGAAGGCAGCGCTGGCAAAGAATGGTGCTGTTTTCCCCAGCGGCGAGCAAGGTGGGCGGCAGAACGCCCGGGCCGTCTGGGTGACGTTAACGTTTGCCGCTAGGTGGCAATCACGTGTCTAGAATAATCCAGGACGTCGCAGAACCGCGGAGTTGGCCTTGTGGTGTGCCTGGTCTGTCCGACCCACCGGGGATTTCCAGTGTCCAAGTCTGCTTCCAAGCATTTTAATATCAAATCGATTTGTCAGTCAAAACCACAGTCCAAAGCAGCTACTGTTTTCATAATAAACTGGCGTGTGGTTTCCTTCCCTTGCCTAGGTGTTTACACTTGGAGAGCTTCCCGCCGATTTCCCCAGGAGCCGCCTCACCTCTCCTTTGGAAAAGGTGAGCAGTTCTGTGCTTGTCCATTCATGCGTTTGTTTTCGTACGTGTCGTCATCTCGTGGTAAATGCTGATGCCTGGTGGTAACCAGCATCTGCTAGCTGATAGCCTCTAAGTTGGAAGAAATAAATCTGGTTATGCAGCTGAAAATGCCAGATCTGAAAAATCGGTGTAAGCATAATGATAGAAGTTAAGAGGAGAAGTATCACGATACTTTTTCTGCTTGCCGTTTGAATCGGATTTTGTGATTTTCCGAAGGATTGCAAGAAACAGCAGGATCTTTTTCATAGTCTTCAGCACTGAGGTCCATCCTTCACCCTGGAATGGTGCCAGCTGGGGATGCCAAGCACCTTCGTGCCTGTGGGTGTAGATTTCAGTGCCACAAAGGGCCCCTGCCAGATTCGCTGCACCTGAGACTGGGAATTATTATCTTTCTCGATTCCTGGAAGAATCTGGGTGCCTGAAGGAAGAAGAGACTGGGTTTCTACTGCACTAGATCTAGAAACTGTAAATTCAGAAATGCTTTGTTGTAATATGTAAGAACTAGCATATTGATAGAGAGCTGGGATTCAGGATCTATTAGAGAATCTGATCAGAAGGGTTACTCATCCAAAATTTCAAAGGGGCTTGAAGCCTGTTTGGGTGCAGTCCAGGTTGTCAGTAATGCAACAGGGCTGGAAAGTTTGAGTCACTTTCCCAATAGTCTATTTTAAATATTGATGTGCCCCTTCGGCTCTTCCTGAAGATGAGGTCTCCAAGAGTAATTAAGGTGTAAGTGATGCCCAGAGCCTTGGGGACGCCTTGGGTAATGGTGGTACAAGTGAAAAATGGCCCATTATTGCTTTGAAGGGATTTAGGCAAGCCAACCTGAGGAACAGCGTCATTTAACAAAGCCTTGATGACGTCTGAGGTTGTTTCTGTTCTGGCTGCTGAGGATTCTATCCCTTTCTAGCTCTGTTTTTATTGGATATTGTTTTTGATGTAGAAATTTGGTGGGGTCTTTTAATTTGACTATTACTTTAAAAGCCTGACCAGGAATTCCCTGATCCCAGATTACTGGATTGATTTGAGTCTCAAATTTAGCTTCTTCTGATGAAAGTATACAGTTTGTGGTTGTAGAGAAAATGGTATATCCTAATGAACTGGGAGACCCCAAAATATATCTTAGCATTCATGCAGCAAGGGACGTCTCACCCAAGTAAAGGAGCAGGACATTGGCACTACTAGAAATGCATGAGTAAAAGGATTATTATTAATAAGACACTACAATATTGGGGTATGAACTTCCTAATGAGCAGCTGACCTGTAACACCAAAATAGTATAGGTTTTGAAAGCTAGGGGTCCCGAGACAGAGCTGAGGACAGAGTGAGCCACCCCAGTGTCTAAGAGAAATTTACAAAGTTTATCTGCCACACCCATATGTACCCAGGGTTCAAGTCCAGTGATAGTAATGTCCACATCTGGGGCAGACTGAAACAGGCCTCCTCATCAGGGCAATCAGGGACACCTGTCCCACAGGCACCCCAGCCAGTGGGACAAAGGGCCACCCAAGACCCCATTCCATGCTTTTGTAGCACAGAGAGTATGGATGGTGATCACAGTTCAGACAGTGCTTTGCAAAATGCTCCTGCTTATGGCAGATAAAACGTCTATGATCATCTGAAGTGGGCTCCGAGTGGCCTGCCCTGCCAGCGTGGCTGGTAACTGGGGGTGTCTCTTTCCTCTTCTCCCTCTCCTGAGCCCTTCTCTCATACTCCTCATCTCTGTCGTAAAAGACTATATTTGCAACAGCCAAAAGCTCCCCTAAAGATGCCTCACAGTCTTGAGACAAAAGTTTGGAGTTTTCTCCTAATGTCTCAGTTAAGAACTTGTCTCTCAAAATGATCTTTCCCTCCTAACTCTCAAGATCTAGTGCAGTGTTCTTGGCCAGGGTGTCTTTGAGACACTGAAGAAAAGTGGCAGGATTTTCTGCCAAGGTTTATGAGACACTATGCACTGCCCCATAATTAATGATTTTCTCTCTGGTCATACAGAAACTAGATTTTATGCATAACACATAATGATCTCATTCCCACCACTGCGACTGGTCATTATAATCCCAGTTGGGATCAGCCGTATGCACAACTGTATCCCCATGGAGTATTTTTCATAGAGATGAAGACCACCTGCACATTTTCAAGCTCTCAGGACCCGTTTCTTTTCTAAATCAAAATCTGTCCCAATATAATGGGGAGGTTCTTCCAAGTAAGGTCATATGCCAAACAAAGATATTAAAAGGTTTTCTTATATTTGTAGGGTTATCAGTACAAGAAGCTAAATCAGTTTTATCGTGTTTTAACTCAGAAAAGGAAAAGGGCTTAATGAACTCCCCACTAGCAGTCGCAAGCAGGGGCAGAAATTGGTACCTTTTGGTTCAGCCCTTGGTGGCCTGGGGCATGGTGAGAGAGGTTCAGGCATAGGGCATGAAGGGGCTGTAGAGGAAAGACCAAGGCAAGAAGGTGAGTGTGTTCACATGAAGGATTTTGGGGACAGAGGTCATGTTGATCTCTGAGATGGAAAACACCTTTGACCATTTACCCAGATGCTCACAAAAATTGTCTAAGGCAGTCAATAGATCATAATTTAAGATCTCACTAAGTGGACAATGTTGAGAATTTTTTTGTTTGTCTTGGGACCAAGCTGTATTACAGAAGAAAGTCAAATAACATTTTAAGAGTCTAGAGATTAAAGTATTTCCAGTTAGAAAGAATACATCCCAATAAAGTGTTGGGTATAAATGATTGGTGACCAGATGGCCAGTTACCCATCCAGCAAGAGGAAATAAAAAGACTGGAGAGCCCAGCGTCCCAGGGACTAATCAGCTACCCCAGGGTAGTACATGCTGACATCTCCAAAAGAGGAGGTCTCTTACCACGGAGCAGAATGATACCTCTGACATATGTTCCAAGAATGCTGTGTAGCCACCTTCAGATGGGCGTCTCAGTGAGGGTTGGGAGAAAGGGACAAAGTGAAAAAGAAGGGGATGGCGGATTACTAGGCCGTGGTGAACCCCGGAAGCCAGCACTAGGAAAAATAAAAATGTAAAGGGAGAGAAGACAAAGTCGAAGGACCAATGTGTCTGACACAGGCCTCTGTGAAATGACAGGCCTGGGGCACCTGTCACTCGGCTAAGCTGGCTCTGAGAGACAGGTTCCGACATGGCCAGTGCATTCACTGTCCCCAGTGGTTATCAGGAAAGCTGCTGCGAGGCTTGATGGAAGACTTGCCCCCTCCCAGAAAGGACATGAATGACCTCTCAGGGAAAACACTCCTCTTTATCTCACCCAGGTCAGGGTCTGGCACTCCTCTTCTGACCACCTTCTACCAAAAATGGAAGGAAAGAAATCCAGTCCTGGAATACAATGCAAATCAAAAGAAGCCACGGGTGAGGATGTGCCACCATAAAGCCAGAAACAGAGGACTCCCAGGCACTGTCTCCCACACAACCATCCCTGCTTCCTCAGTAGTAAAGGAAGGGAGAGTTGAGAGTGAGAGCACATCCCTGAAACATAGCTGGCTGGCTCCCCCAAATGTCAGAGTGCTGGGCTGGCTCAAGGTAGCTGCTGAAATAATTAAAGAGAGCAAATCATGTATAGTTTTAGCAAGTAAGAAAAAGCTTATTTTAGTGATGTGAATAGCAGGCCAGCCCCATCCTAGTGACTGCAGGCACTATGGAATGCGCAGCCTCTGGGTTTTATACGCAACTTTGAGGCACATCAGCTACTTCTTGGAAGTCTCCCAGCGTCTTAATTAATTCTGTTTTCAAAACAGTCCACCTAAGTGATCCCATCTCAGGGTGGGAAAAGGACTTGAAGAGAAACTTCTCTAAAGACGACGGGCGCACGGCCTACAGACACATGAAGAAATGCTCATCATCCTTAATGATCAGAGAAATGCAAATCAAAACTACTTTGAGATGTTTGCATTTCTTGAGTTATTTCACTTAACCTAGCACTTTTCAGGTCATAAATGTTATACAAATGGTAGGATTTTATTCATTTTTTTTTAAGCTAAATAACATTTCATTTTATGTCTTCAGAACATTTTCCTTATCTACCCACCTGTGTGTTGATATTGGAGTTTGTGCCTATATTGCCTTTTGTAAATAATGCCCCAGGAAACCCAAGAGTGTAGGCTATCTCTGGAAGAATCTTATTCCCATTCTCTTGATGCTATACCCCCAACTCGCATTACTATAATAATATAGTATAGTCCTAATTCTATTTTTATACTTTTTTTTTTTTTTTTGCAATTTTTGGCCTGAGCTGGGTTTGAACCCACCACCTCTGGCATATGGGGCCAACACCCTACTCCTTTGAGCCATACTCATCCTCATACTTTGAGGATCACCCGTACTGCCATTTTCCACAGCAAACACATCATTTCACATTCCCATCAATAATATACATAGGTTCCAATACTCACAACCATGCCGAAAACTATATTTATTTTTTAAAGGTAACCATCTGAACAAATGTGAGAGGAAATCCCCTCATTTTGATTTGTATTTTTTCCTGATCATTAGCAATGTATAGTAATTTTTTATGTACCTGTTAGAATTTCCAGCATACATAAGGAACTCCCAAACTCCTTTAAAAAATAAATTTAAAAATCTGCAAAAATATTGAATAGAAATCTTAAACTAACTTGAACTAGAACTTTTAGATTGAAATTGTGAACTAATAGAATATACATGTTCTGATCCTAATCATTAAATGCGTTTAAAAGCAAATTATCGCAAAAGCACTGGGCATTCCTTGTGCTCAGGTGAATATCTTCAAACACTGTCCCCCGCAAAACAAACCAGCACTCTCAGGGGTAATGTCTGCTTCCATGAGTCCCTTTATAAGGACTTCACAATGACAGAGACACAGTATATTATCAATTACATTGTTCATTTTCTTGGGTGGCACCTTTGGCTCAAAGGAGTAGGGTGCCGGCCCCATATGCCGGAGATGGTGGGTTCAGACCCAGCCCTGGCCAAAACCTGAAAAAAAAAATGCCAACTTATTATTTGGGCATTAATAAATAAAATAAAATAACCATCATTTACCATGTCTTTCTTGATTTGGGAAAGATTTATAAATATATATAGGTACATAATATTACTAAATAGTTAATTCCATATACTATGTGTAAAATATAAAACATTCATTATTGTTTATAAATACAAATTGCATGTTAAACCAAATTAAAACTAATACCTAAAAGTATTGTTTGCTATTTTTTCTCCCTCTTTATTTCTTTCACCGATTGTGTGGTATTAACAACATATATGTTCTGTATTTCTTAAAAAATGGCTATTAAATGTGTAATTAGCTGGTATCCTACCTATATTTTTATATAGGTCACTAGGCAATTCTTCAGTTTCTCTAAAGATCATTTTTCTAAATATTATGGAGTAAATACTTAAGATTTCAATACATTTACCAGGCTAAAAAATCATGCTAATTTAGGGCATGTTCATTGACAATTTTAGAACAATTTACTTCCCTTAACTATGTTGCCATGAATATTATATTTATTATGCAAAGTATTTAAGTTAGGAATACATGACATTGGGAAAATGACTTCCTAATTATGTTTTGGAAATACACAAAGATAAAAATACAATTATTTAAGCTAAAGAAATTTATGACCATACAATTAGTAACCTTTAAATGACATTTTCTTCAAAGTTTATCTATCTCAAAATTTAGCTGCCAAATATTTAGAATTTTAGAAAATATAGATAAATAAATATAGATAAATTTTAGAAAATATTTTAGAAAATAAATATAACTAATTTAGTATATTCTGCAGTTTTACCATGACATATAAATTCTGTTTATTAATAAGATTTAAAAGAAAAATGAAGGGGAAAATGTCATTCCAGCCCACCAAATTCTCATACTGTTTTCCAACTATTGTTGTATTGATTTTTCTTTTCTTTCAAAATTAGTTTAATTATGGCTGGGTGTGGTGGCTCATACCTATAATCCTAGCACTCTGAAAGGCCAGTCAGGTAGATTGCGTGAGCTCAAGAGTTAGACCCTGTGTCTACTACAGATAGAAAAACTAGCCAGGTTTTGTTGTAGGTGCCTGTAATCTCAACTACTCAGGAGATTGAGACAAGAGGATTGAGGTTGCTGTGACACCAGTGAGACTCTGTATCAAAACAAACAAACAAGTAATAATTTAATTAAATTAACTTTTAACAATTCTTTAAAAATACGTCTTTAAAAATTAAAGTTGTATTATGCCAAATTCACATCACACTATAACATTCAAATGTGAAGCTTGAATAAAATGAATTGACAAAAATTATAAATATAGGTATAGGTCAATTATATATATATAATATATATAATTGTATATACTATATATATTTAATTGTGGTAAAGTGTACATAGCATAAAATTTGCTATTTCACCCAGTGGTAAGTATACAGTTTAGTGGTGTTAAGTACATTCACGTTACTGTTCAATCATCACCATTATCTGTCTCTGGGTCTTTCTTTATCATGCACAACTGAGACTCTATACACATTAATGACAATCAAACTTTACTTTACCTCCAGGTCTTGGCATCCACCACTCTTTTTTGCCGCTATCAATTCAGCTCATATGGGCTGCTCCTGTGAGTAGACTGGTGTAACGTTTTCACTTTGTGACTGGTTCATTCCACTTAGCCCAGTGTCTTCCAAGTTCATACTGGTTTATTCCACTTAGCTCAGTGTCCTCCAAGTTCACACTGGTGTATTTCACTTAGCACAGTGTCCTCCAAGTTCACACTGGTGTATTCCACTTAGCACAGTGTCTTCCAAGTTCACACTGGTGTATTCCACTTAGCACAGTGTCCTCCAAGTTCATCTACATTATAGCATGTGTCAGAATTTCCTCTTTTTAAAGCTGGATGATATTAACATATTCATGTAAAATATTAATGTATTCAAAATATCCATACACATAAGTTTGTAGTTTATCCACCGACATGGCAATAAATGCTTGGTTTATTCCCACATTTTGGTTACTGTGAATGATGCTGCAGTGACATGAGTATAATATTTATTTAAGTCCCTACTTTTAATTCTTTTGGAAAATTATATATTGTTATAATGTATTTTTACTCACTTCACATCATAATTTCATATTCCTTACATTTTCACAATTTTCATATTCTGGAAAGTAGACAGGATGGCTTGTAAAGGTCATGAAATTGCACGTGAACTTCAGGGCCACCCTGTACACTGAGTGCATAACTTTATCCCACACTTTGGTTATTCGGCAATTCTTCAAAAATGACCACACATTTTTATGCATTTTAATCCTGTAAATGTACTAGCTTAAACTCATTCCAAGAACACTTCGTTACTACCCTATAGCAATACAATAATATAGCATTGTATCAATATTTTAAATTTTAAAGTGGGTTTGAGCTGTAGCTGAGATATTGTCATAGACACGGTATGCAGCTAACACATTTCAAAGTCCTTAAAAATCCTAAACCCTCAACTTCAAAAATACACAAATATTTAAATTAGTTCCCCTGTAAATGTTAGGTAATTCTTTTAAAGTTTTAGCTGCACACCATCAAAACTCCTTGATTTATATTTTCCAATAATTTTACCAATTTTCTGAATGGCTTTTTTACATTTTACTTTCATGGAAAATTATTTAACTTATCATAATTGAAATAACTTTTAAATGAATAATTTATTGATTTACTAATACTTTATTCAATGTATTTATGTTTACTATTTAAAATTTCTAAATTATTATTTTATCAGTTTTTAAATGTCAGTAAATACTAACTACTCAAAATTTCTTCCAACTAATGTCTTGAAAATAATGCAGTCAAATTAAAACAATTAGTGCTGTTAACTGTGTGCAAATTTAAAGAGCAAATTTCTTCAGTCAAAAGCATTCTCCTACAAACTATATTACTTTTGCTCCTACTTTTTCATTTTATCATAATTACAAAAATTGGACATTTAGCCTCTTCTTAATGTATTGGGAGTTTTCAGTTTGAAGATAGGAAAGAAAAAGTTATTAAATAGACACATTTAAATTGCATCTAGTAGATTCTAATACACTTTGAATTTGCTACTTAAATAGGCTGACATGTGGCAAATGCAATTTAATGTTGACAAATGTGGAGTAATCTAAATTAGCTTCAAATATAATAAGTCACAGATAAAAAAATTATAGGTAATTAAAGTGATGCTTGAAGACCTTGAAAAAAAGACCTTTAAGTGTTTACAAAGTTTCAGGAATCTTCTCAACTGAAAACAATCTCTGCACTAGTTCTAGAGAAGTCAGACATTAAAAACGTAAATGTCCAAATACCTCCAGCTATACATTTAATAATGTTTAATTGGGTAACGTTGTTCCGAAATGAAGAAAAAGGTACATCCTTTTTTAGGCCAACTCATAAAACTTCTAGATGACATAGTAACTTCATCTCACTGTAATGTTTTTAAAAAAATATTTGAACATAGAGTGAACAAATTTCCTTTACTATCTGTTAGAATCTGGAGTGCAATGGTCGCGGGTGTCCTGGGGTATAACTTCAACTCAGTATGCCCCAGTGAGGCAGAGACCAGCAGATAACTGATTTGTCGAGTTACCTGACGCCAAGTAAGCCGTTTAAGGCATTGCGCTGCCTTAGCCAGGTCAGGAGCTTCTGGCTTTCAGATCAGTTCTCTCTCCTTGGCATGAACATTAAATTAGAATCTGCAGTAACTCCTTTTTGGCGATAAAATTCTTGATGGGAAAAACAAGCCCCCTGACCCATTATTATTATTATTATTATTATTATTATTTATTGTTGCGGATTCATTGAGGGTACAAGAAACCATGTTACACTGGTTGCATTTGTTAGGAAAAGTCCCTCTTACAATCGTGTTTTGCCCCCAAAAGGTGTGGCACACACCAAGACCCCAAGACCCCACCCTCCTTACTCCTTCCCTCTCTCTGCTCTTCCTTTCCCCACCCCTCCCTCATTCTTCCTCTCTCTGCTCTCCCCTTCCTTCACCCCCACCGAGTCAATAACTGTCATTAATTGTCCTCATATCAAACTTGAGTACATGGGATTCATGCTTCTCCATTCTTGAGATGCTTCACTAAGAATAATGTGTTCCACTTGCATCCAGGTTAGGACAAAGGCTGTAAAGTCTCCATTTTTTTTAATGGCTGAATAGTATTCCATAGTGTACATATACCATAGCTTGTTAATCCATTCCTGGATTGGTGGGCATTTAGG
>CAUYON010082897.1:0-22263 GCA_963573935.1 Arctocebus calabarensis
AGCTTCAAACTCTTGGGCTCAAATAATCATCTTTGCCTCCGCCTCCTAAGGAGCCGGGAATATAGGCACCTCCCACAATGCCTGGCTTTTTTGTTTGTTTGTTTGTTTGTTTTCGTTGTTGGAAAAGAGTCTCACTCTGCCGCCTCTGATAGAGTATCCTGGTGTCATAGCTCACAGCAACTTCTAACTCTTGGGTTCAGCCTCGCGAGTAGCTGGGACCAAAGGCGCCTGCCACAATGCCTGGCTGTTTTTAGAGTTGGGGCCTTGTTCTAGCTGTCTTTGGTCTCGAAGTCACAAGCTCAGGTGAACTGCCATGCCCAATATGCCCAGCTGTTTTCTAAAGATGGAGTCTTGCTCTTCCACCCAACTCGGCCTCCCAGAGTACTAGGACTATAGGCATGAGGAGGAGCAGGAGCTCTTGCTCTAGAATAGAGCGTGATCAGATTGTTCAATAAACAATCCCCTTGCAGCTGTAAAATATTGCTGTATCTCAACGCTGGGGAAAAAAAATTTATAATTTCAGTTCATTGTTTTCAGCGAGATTGTATGATACGTAAAACTAGAATAACCAGTCAACTAAAAGCCAATAAGACTAAAGGAAAATAAAAAATAATGCTGGGAAGCAGTAAACATTTGAGCATTTAGAAAATCTAATGAGTTAAAGAGATAAAACCAAAAAGATGAGAGTTTAATTGCATTTTAATTATAAAACTATTTCCTAATAGTTAAGCATCTCTTGTGTCAGGCATCATTATCTATAGAAGATGCAGTGGTGAATAAGACAGATCTGTTTACCTTTTCTAGACGCTTATAGTCTATTTTACAGCCATTAGTAAAGGTTAAAGAGCCAAAAATGATGAAAGTGGAAAGGCGTGGTAGATACAACTAGGTGACACAATTTGTTACATAACTGGAATTCCTGAAAAAGGGCATCACTTACTGGTGAAGATTTTAAATTTAATTGTTAAGGAGGGGAACCTACAGTTGGTAATCCAGGCAGAAACAGTGTAACTATACAAAGAAATAGATCAACACATTCTCAGGGTTGCATGGGGAAAAAATTGACTCATTATAGTTCAGTATATCCATTTCAGGTGGAATCTTAATGTGTGTGTTAGAACAGCATTCTCATGTATGCATGGGCTCAGAAAATACTTAATCTTTTCAGAAACATTAATGTAAAATAAAGAACTGAAGAAATGGAGACATTATGATATAAAGGGTTGGTAATGAGCAGTGAAACAATTTAAACAGTAAAATCTAAAATCTCATTAAACAGAAGAAATTTCTTTTTCCCAGTTTTAGCTGGGGCCGGGGTTGAACCCGCCACCCCCAGTGTATGGGCCCAGCACCCTACTCCTTAAGCCACAGCTGCCGCCCAAAAGAACAGATTTTTAAAATGTCACTTACAATTACAAAAAAAGTAATTTTGGTCAAAAATGTATTATCAAATATTGGAATATAGTCAAGGGTTAAAGGATAAATTTTTTAACTTGTACCTTAGACATAGGAAATCAATAGTTTCAGAGTTATTTTAAAGTTAAAGGTAATGGTTAGGATGAAAAATATGAGGATAAATTTTTTCTAAGTCACTGAGGTGTTGGGATTAAAGTCCCAAAAAGAACAGAAAACAGAATTCCTGGTCTCATAGAGTTTTAGCTTTAGAGAAAGATCCCAGAGAAGTTAAATATGTAAGAAGTTAATTGGCAACAAGTGCTATGGTGAAAAATATGAAGAAAAGAGAATAGAAGTGCCCTTGTTGGAGAACCAGGAACTGCAACTTTCAAAAAGGTAGTTGGGGATGATCTGATTGAAAAAAGTGATACTTTAATAGCTGAAGAAAGTGGGTGAGCAAGCCAAAATTTGGCTTAATACCATTTCAGATAGAAGGAACAGTAATGGCAAAAGACTTTGAGGTGTAATGTCTGCATTGTCCTTCAGATCTACATCTGTGTGTTTTCTTTGAGGAGAAAATGGTGGTTTGAGATGATGGGTAGGTGGAACATAGGATGTAAAAAGTACTGGCTTTTTCACACAATCTGATGAAAGGTTTTGAGTTGAGGAATGGTGAATTCAATCTGTTTTCAAGTTGCGAGTAGAGTATGAGTGGGGTATAAGGCAAAGACAGATTCAGAGAGATCATTATTAGGCTATTGTAATAAAGCAAAAGATGGTGATAGATTGGACTAGGGTGATAACAACTAGACATCTGAAATGTCACATTGAAAGATATAGTAGTTCCTCCTTATCGAAGGTTTTGCTTTCTGGTTTCATTATCCATAGTCAACTATAATTCAAAAATATTAAATAGAAAACTTCAAAAATAAACATAAGTTTTTAAATTTTGTACTATTCTGAGTAATATGATGAAATCTCACATTTATGGCTCAATCTTAACTAGGACTTAACTTATACCTTTGTCTAGCATATCCATGCCTTATACACTGCCCACTATTTAGTCACTTTTTAGCCATCTCTGTTACCAGATCCACTGTCTCAGTATTGAATGTGTGTGTTTAAGCAACTCTATTTTGAAGCTGGCAACTTAGATAGCCAAAGAAATGTCATAAAGTACTTCCTTTGAGTGAAAAGTGAAAGTTCTCGACTTAATAAGGAAAGAAAAAAATTCTGTGCTGAGGTTGCTAAGATCTACAATACAATAATTTTGAGAGACCATATTCATATAGCTTTTTATAACAGTATGTTGTCATAATTATTCTATTTTTACTTATTATTGATCTCTCAATTGTGCCTAACATAAAAATGAAACAGGCATATACAGTAAAAAGCATAATATACATAGGGTTCAGTACTGTGCATGGTTTCAGGTGTCTCCTGGGAGAACCTTGTAATTTATTATTCCCCGTGGGTGAAGAGGAACTGTTGTACTTAATAAGATAAATATAGATGATTGGTAAAAGATGGGATGTAAAACTGTACTGGTGTGTGATCATAAATTGAGGAAAATGTTTTCATATACATAGGATAATAATCATCTAGGATTGGAAGATTTTAGATGTTTTTTGTTGTTGGATTCTTTTATGCTTTTCTATATTTTCTAAGTTGCCTTTTACACTTGGAAAAAAATTAAATCCTTCATTATTTAAAATATTTTTCCTTCATAGAACAGAGAGGTAAAGAAAAAGACATCGGATTCAAAGAAAGTATCTGTGTCTACTTTAAAGTAAGTGATTTCATGATTTCATATGTAAGAATTAATTTACATATGAATTAAGAAATTTTAATTTGGGGGGCCAGGGTGCAGTGGCTCATGTCCGTAATCCTATCACTCTGGGAAGCCAAGATGTGTGGATCGCTGAGCATACAGGTTGACTTAGTAAAGAAGTCCTTATTATTGTCCAGCCTGCGCAACAGCAAGACCCCTTCTCTAAAAATAGCTGAGTGTTGTGGTGGATGCCTGTAGTTCCAGGAGTTTGAGGTTGCTGTGAGCCACAGCATTCTACCCAGGGTGACAGTGAAAATCTGTCTCAAAAAAAAAAATTTAATTTAAAAAATTTTTAGCACCATTAATTACAGTTTAAATGATGCATCATTCCAGTTGAATTATTTGAAACTTTTTTAGATTTAAACATTATATTTTTAGAACTTTATAGAACTTGGAATTTCTAAGTTGCTGCTGATTTTGTCCCTCTTTTGAACAGAAAAGATGGAGATGCTTCAAAGACTGTTGAAACTGTTACATCAACTTCTACTGGTAAGTTCTTACTTTTAATACTCCAAATGAATATCTTGTCAGTTTACTAGAAACTTTTTGTAAGATGATGCTAAGAAAACACTATTTAAATTGTGTTTTAATGGAAGGGACCCAATTTGCTTTCTTTAATTGGCTACTGTATTAAGCAGGGGGTTAATATTTAGTGCTATGTAATTGTGGAATTTCTTCTGGAATAAATATAATGACTATAAAATAATGTATGTAAGTTGCCTATCATAATTCCACATTTAATAGCTGGTTTTTTGTGTGTTTGCATTAGTTTTGCAATACCTCCCTCCATCCCTTCCTGATAACCCACAAGAGATAACATAAAGAAAGGTATTTTAAGATTGTTTACCTGGTCCCCTTTGATTTTGAAAGTTAGCTGAGAGACAAAAAGTAAGTAAAAGTGATTAACCAGAAATAAAGATTGACGTTACCATACTCAGGTGCTAAAAGTCATTTCTTTATGCCCAGGAAAATACTTCAGGTCTTTATTATAAATCCAGGTAAATGAATTTCACATACAATTTTAATAAACTGGGTTGTCATTTTTTTCTTAGTTTGTTTTGGACTAAAAGGGTGGAAAGAAGGAGTTACTGTCAAAACATACACTCATGAAAGTAGGAAGAATAAATAGCTTGATAGTGAAGGACAAGATAAAAATCTAAAATAAACAGGCATAAAATATATTCAGAAAGTTAAATTGTGTTTTGTATGTTCTTTTTGGGAAAACAAGTATTTAATGTATTTTGGATTTTTATTTAGAATAGGATAAGGGTTTAGGTATTAAGTTCTGACAGGTAAAAGTTGGATTTTGTAGAATATCTTATTTACATATAATATTTAGTTGGATAGAGTACATAATTATTGAAAGTTACTGGAGATAGTATGGATGGTTTCTGTGAGGCAGTATATTTTGACTAAGATTTAACATTAGGTGATGTAAACAGATAATACACAAAGACAGAATATTACTTCATGTGGAGAGATGACATAAGAAAAGTAACAAAGGCTCGGCGCCTGTGGCTTAACGGGCTAAAACGCCAGGCACATACACCTGAGCTGGCAGGTTTGAATCCAGCCCGGGCCCGCCAAGCAACAATGATGGCTGCAACCAAAAAATGGCCAGGCGTTGTGGCAGGCACCTATAGTCCCACCTATTTGGGAAGCAGAGGCAGGAGACTCGCTTGAGCCCAGGAATTGGAGGTTTCTGTGAGCTGTAATGCCACTGCACTCTATCCAGGGTGACAGCTTGAGGCTCTATCTCAAAAAAGAAAAGAAAAGTAACAAAATTAGACAATCACTCTAGCAGGCTTGACGGGCCATGGTGGGAAGTCTTTGAATTTGACCCTAATAATAGCATTTCCCAGAATGTGTTGTGTGAAAGATGAATTCCTGGAAGATGTTCTGGGTCAAATACCATTTGGGGTATGTGTTACAGCCTTTTTCTTTTTTCCCTTTTAAACAATCCACAAAACACGTTGGTCTCATAAGGCTCTACAGGAAACAAACGTATTTAGCTAAAGTTTAAGGTATAAATTTTAGAAATATCTGTAGTTTTTAACCTGTAGTTATAACAGAATAAAAGTAATGAGTATGGAGAGAAGTGGTTTAAGGTAAGTACTTCCTCCTTCCAATATAAAAGTAGAAAGAAAGGAACCTGTAATTATGACTTGTGAAAGACATGGGTGTATATCTTTTTCAGGTCAACTCTATCAGATTAAAGAATGGTAGGAAAAGTTAATTGGGACAGTTTTAAAGATAATTTTGATTATAGCACAAATAAAGGAAGTACTAGGAGGAGGTAAAAGCATAATTTGATAATAAAGGGAAACTTTAGAGCTCTTACCCATTACTAATTAAATAACAGAAATGGGAAAATTACAGAAACAGAAATGATTAACCGATGGGAAAATTCTGCAAAAGAATAATTAGAGCAAACTATCCCTAATAGATACTAAAGTGTGTTAGAATGTTAAAAGATAAAAAAGTGTTGTTTTTTTTTTAATTTTTAATTTTAATTTTTTTTAAACTTTTTTTTTTTTTTTTTTTTGTAGAGACAGAGTCTCACTCTGTCACCCTCGGTGGAGTGCCGTGGCCGTCACACAGCTCACAGCAACCTCCAACTCCTGGGCTTAGGCGATTCTCTTGCCTCAGCCTCCCGAGTAGCTGGGACTACAGGCGCCCGCCACTACGCCCAGCTATTTTTTTGTTTTGCAGTTCGGTCAAGGCCAGGTTTGAACCCGCCACCTTCGGTATATGGGGCCGGCGCCCTACTCGATGAGCCACAGGCGCCACCCATAAAAAAGTGTTTTTATAAATAGACAAAAGGTCAGTAGGACAGAATAGAGTCCAGAGCTATTTCCTTTTTTTTTTTTTTTTAAGAGACAGAGTTTCACTTTGTCGCCTCTGTAGAATGTTGTTGCATCACAGCTCACAGCAACCTCCAGCTCTTGGGCTTAGGTGGTTCTCTTGCCTCAGCCTCCTGAGTAGCTGGGACTACAGGCGCCCAGTACAATACCCAGCTATTTTTTTGTTACAGTTTGGCTGGGGCTAGGTTTGAACCTGCCACCCTCAGTGTATGGGGCTGGCACCCTACTCACTGAGCCACAGGCACTGTCCCAGAGCTTTTTCCTAAAAAGCATATGGAACATCAATAATAGGTATATAATCATATACATAGTACACACATAATTTATGTATATGCATAAAATTGACTACCACTTTTTTACTTTTGATAAAGATAAAGCACTTATATTGCAATAAATTGTAGTTGGATTAAAGATTTAATGTGATAACATGAAATGGTAATGGTATTTTAAAAACATAGAGAATTTTTTTTATGATTTTAGGGTGAGAAGTCCTTCCCAATCAAAAAGACATCTGACTACATAAAAAGTATTTTTGTTTAAGTATTTTGCATAACTTTTTAAAAAATTGTTAACCTATGTGATCTAGAGTAATTTTCTTAGTATCTAAAGAGCTCTAATAAAAGCCTCAATAACCCAAAAGATATATTGGAAAATGGTATAAATAGGCAGATTTTAGACAAAGAAGTAGAGATTAGTTTTAAGCATATGAAGATTGATATGACTTTACCTAAAACTCAATCATACCAGTTTTCATCTCACATTGGAAAGATTGATAATTTTTTATCCAGTTAGGCTTTTGACTACATTTGTATGGCAACAGGGAAACCCCATTCTCAATGTACTATTGATGGGGCAATTAATTGGTACACTCTTTTTGTAGGACAGTTTAGTGTTAATTGTTAAACTTTAAATTCATGTTCCTTTAGACACCTCAAGTCCATATCTAAGAATTTCTTTGCACTAGGAGTAATTCATTGGACATAAAAAGATGAGTATAGGGATGTTTCTTGCAGGGTTCTTTCAAAATTATTGCCAGTTTAGCTCTTAGCTAAATCTAAGTATTATTATTATTATTCAATACTGCAATGTTTTTCTTGTTATTTTAGTCAAAACTGGACAAGCCAAGACATCTACAGCCAAAGTAAACAAACCCACAGGTATGGTTTTGATTAGGATTTTAGACATATTAAGTCTTAAATTATCTAATTAAGTTTATTTATTTTTTTTTTTTAGAGACAGAGTCTCACTTTATCGCCCTGGGTAGAGTGCCGTGGCGTCACACTGCTCACAGCAACCTCCAGCTCTTGGGCTTAAGCAATTCTCTTGCCTCAGCCTCCCTTAAGTTTACTTATTTTTATCTATTCTTTTTGTTGTTGTTGTTGTTGTTGCAGTTTGGCCAGGGCTGGGTTTGAACTCACCACCCTTGCTTGGTATATGGGACCAGCACCCTACTCACTGAGTCACAGGCACCACCCTAAGTTTAAATTATCTAAGCAGTGTGTAGTAGTAGTCTTGGATTTTATGTACCATGGCTGTATTGAACATATACCAATCTTTAAGATTAATAGTCATCTAACAGTTTTGAGAAATGAGATTTAGTAGCTAATGATCTTATAGCAGTTATGTAAAAAAGGTTATTTAACTGAAGAATATCAGATATATTTCCCTCTTTTATTGAGGTTTTCTCTCTATACAATAGTCCAGATAGCAGACATGTTCCTTAGCAGTTGTTGTAGACTGTGGTGAGTTTTTAAGTAATTATTATTTTTCTTTTTTACTTTCTCCTGACATAATCCTCTCTTTTCCTATCATTTCTGGCAAATGCTAGTTAATTCAACACATCTCTTTAAACAGATAGGGATTAATGTTAAAAAGGAAAGGAAACAGCCTTGATTTGGCAAATACCATTGTTAGTGGCAGATCCACTATTTTTATATAGTAGTTTAATAGAGACAGTTATTTGAGGGGGTCATAGATGGCTGTGAAACTTGTCTTGAAACTACGTTTATTTAGCAAACATTTTGATACTACTTTGATAGTATAGGAGGCAGAGGAGATTTGATGGACTGGATGCTAAATTTGTTAGCCACACCTTTACTGTTGGAAATTAACACTGGCTATTTCTTCTGAAGTCCTGTATACCTATACGAAAGTAATAAAGTGATGAATCGACTTGTGATAACAATAAGGGATTCTGAAAGAAATACATTAAGGGCTCTCTGAGGGTCAGAGAAGGTGAGCTGTGGTAGTTACCACCCTTCTGGAGAAATGTGCATAAAATATGTTAATGTCTCAAGGCTTCTTGATTTAACTTGGAATTCAACTTAGATCTTTAACCTTAGTTGTTGACAAATTCTAATTTTTCAGAATAAAATCTCCTGTTACTATCTGAATGGAAAGGGTAGGGAATTCCCTCTGGCCTTCTGATTTCTTTTTTTTCCTTTTTTCTTTTTGAAGACAGAGACTTAACTTTGTTACCTTCAGAGTGCTGTGGCATGATAGCTCACAGCAACCTCAAACTCTGGGGCTCAAATGATCTTCTTGCCTCAGCCTCCTAAGTAGCTGGGTCTATAGGTGCCTGCCACAACGCCTGGCTATTTTTAGAGATGGGGTCTAGCTTTTGCTCAGGCTGATCTTGAGCTCTTGAACTCAATCAGTCCACCTGCCCTGGCCTCCTAGAGTGTTAGGATTATAGGCATGAGCCATTGCCTGGTCCTTGGCCTTCTGATATCAAGATCTTCTTTTTTTTAAGCACCAAAGGATGACAAGAAAAGTTTGTCTTTCTTGCTTTCTCGGCTTTACCCCTTTTAAGGAAAGGCTCTGTTAATAAAATTTAGGTTTAGTCAAAGGCTGTGCATAAGGACCCAGGAAAACCTCATGTTTCTTTTTTTTTTTTGAGACAGAGCCTGAAGCTATCACCCTGGGTAGAGTGCCATGGCATCACAGTTCAGAGCAACCTCCAATTCCTGGGCTCAAGCAAGTCTCTTGCCTCCGCCTCCTAAGTAGCTGGGATTACAGGTGCCCACCACAACGCCCGGCCATTTTTTTTTTTTTGGTTGCAGCCGTCATTGTTGTTTGGCGGGCCCGGGCTGGATTCGAAACTGCCAGCTCAGGTGTACGTGGCTGGCGCCTTAGCCCATTGAGCCACAGGCACCAAGCCAAGATCTCATGTTTCTTTAGGGCCTCAGCTTCTGGGTGCAACATTTCTGATGATAATCGTTACAAACAACATCATCTCGGAAAAACAAGCAATAGATGTATAGAATGTATAGATGTAAAGAATGGTCAGGGCAACTTAAATAGTGCTGTATAATTAGGAACAGATCAAAGCAATCTTCATGTGACCTGACCTATTTGCTTATACATACATATAATAAGACACTTGGGAATGGTACCCAACTCTAAACATGAAATTTATTTATTTATTTTATTTATTTTTATTTTTTTGAGTCTCACTATATCACCCTTTATAGAGTACTGTAGTATCACAGCTCACTGCAACCTCAAACTCCTGGGCTTAAGCTATTCTCTTGCCTCAGCCTCTCAAGTAGCTGGGACTATAGGCGCCCGCCACAATGCCCAGCTATTTTTTGGTTGCAGTTGTTTAGCTGGCCCAGGCTGGGTTCAAACCCGCCACCCTTGGTGTACCTGACCACTGTGCTACAGGCGCCGAGCCTGAAATTTATTTATTTTTGAATCTACCTTATACAGATTGCCTAAAGGTAATTTTACATAATTTAAATAATTTTGTGCATGAAACAAACTTATGTGTAGAATTTTCTATTTGTAGCATGCTGTTGGTGCCAAAAAGCTTCAGATTTTGGAGCATTTCAGATTTTAGATTTTTGGATTAGGGATGTTCAGCCTGTCCCCCAGCAGAAGATGAATTGTTACTTTAGTGATATTTTTCTTCCTGAAGGAATTAACTGTCATTGCTAGACAGTTTATTTAGAAAATGACCTGTTCCAGCTGGGCAGAGTGGCTCACACCTGTAATCCTAGCATTCTAGGAGGCCAAAGTAGGTGGGTTTCTTGAGTTCAGGTGTCCAAGATCAGCTTAAGCAAGAGTGAGTCCCTGTCTTTAAAAATAGCCAAGTGTTATTGTGGTCGCCTGTAGCCCCAACTACTCAGGAGGTTGAGGCAAGAGGATTGCTTCAACCCATGAGTTTGAGGTTGCTGTGAGCTGTGACTTCACTGCACTCTATTGAGGGCAGCATGTCTCAAGAAAAAGAAAAGAAAATGGCCTGTTCCCCAAAGCTGATAGCAATTTATGTTGTGAATAAATATGGTCTGTTCTATTCTTATCTTGTGGAGACTTGGGGGGATTGTTGATACTACTTACATAAACCAGTTTTGACTACAGCTTTTGTGATTTAGGGAAATCAACAAGTTCTGTAAAATCTGTGGTAACTGTAGCTGCAAAAGGGAATAAGACTTCAATCAAAACAGGTAAGACCTTTGGGGGATAGAGATTTTAATCTTATTCTTAATTCTGCCCTAAATAACATAATCATATAGCATCAAAAGCAAGTTTTAAATTCATATAATAATTTTTAGCATCTAATAGAATTTTTTTGTTGTTACTTTAGTCTTTGACTGTGTCTGCCATTGCAATTACTTGTTTTGTACATGTGTATAATTACAACTACAGTATATATACATATATATAAGTATACGGCTGTTTATCTGTACGTTTGACAGCTTTATAATCACCGGTTACTCTGTGAGCTGTCATTTTCCCCCATGAATTGTTTATTCTGTTTTCTCTATTTATTTATTTATTTTTTGTAGTTTTTGGCTGGGGCTGAAACCCACCACCTGAAGCATATGGGGCCACTGCCCTACTCCATTGAGCCACAGGCACCACCCTGTTTTCTCTATTTTTGAGAGCTGTCACTTTATGTCATCTTCAGCTTGTATGACTCCTGTGATGTTTGTTAGTTTTTAAAAGAGTAGGTCTTACCATGTTAGAATGCGTTTTCTTCAAAAAGAAATGGACAGTATTTGGAATAAATATAGCATATTGAAGCTAGCATGATCTTTTTAGTAATATCTTTTCCAATAGATTAATTTTAGAAAACTTTGGAGAAATGGCAAAATTGGATTTTTATTGTGCTACCATGATGTGTTTCTGCCACATAAGGATTAAACTTGTGGTTCAATTAAGGCCATTACCAGAAAATTGTATCTCAGCCTAAATTTGCTTTTAAGCTCATTGGGAAACAAGTCTTTAAAATAAATAGAAAAAAGAATATATGGATTAAAAAAAATAATAATGTATGGAAAAGAACTACTTCTATAATAAAGTCAAACTAATTCCCTAATACATGACTATGAAACATGTTAAATGATTGAACAGACCTTAGAGTAATCATTCAATTCTACTTTTAAAAGCAAAATCTGGTGGAAAGAAGTCTTTAGAAGCTAAAAAGACTGGGAGTGTTAAAACCAAAGACTCCGGTAAACCTGTGACTTTTCCAGGTAAGCTTGAAATGCTGTCATTTAGTGCTTTATTTTCTTTAGATCCTCTTGGTGTCCATTTATGTTAATATTTCTATTTTTGTCTGTTATGTTTTGAAATTTTGCTTTTAAGTCTTCTAAGTAAAAAAAAAAATTTAAATCCTCAAAGGGATTACTATGTTTTGCTTTTCTTTATATATATATGATTTTTTTTAATTTTATTGTTGGGGATTCATTGAGGGTACAAGAAACCAGGTTGCACTGATTGCATTTGTTAGGTAAAGACCCTCTTACAATTGTGTCTTGCCTCCAAAAGGTGTGGCACACACCAAGACCCACCCCCTCGCTCCTTCCCTCTCTCTGGTTTTCCTTTCCCCACCCCTCCCTACTCCTTTCTATCTCTGCTCTCTGTTTTTCTTTTGAAAGAGCAATTAATATGAGGATCAACTTCTGTCAAGTCAGTTTAAACAGACTTGAAATGACAAAAAAAAGGGCTGGGCGCTGTGGCTCACACTTGCAATCCTAGCACTCTGGGAGCCCCAGGCAGGTGAATCACTTGAGCTCCGGAGTTTGAGACCAGCCTGAACAAGAGTGAGACCCCATCTCTAAAAATGCACAATATCCTGTCATCACAGCTACTTGGGAGACTGAGGCAAGAGGATCAATTGAACCCAAGAGTTTGAGGTTGCTATAAGGTGGCCTCACTCTACTGAGGGCGACAAAATAAGACACTTGTTTAAAAAAAAAAAGAAATGACAAAAACAAACTAGCTTAAGTTCCTGTTTAAAGTCGTTGGTTTAATTACATTAGTGTTTTCTTAGACTATTACATTGGATGTTTCATGCAGAAAACCAAGACATAAAGACCAGTATGGAAGCCAAAACCACTGAAAACAGTGCTAAAGAAACTGTTTCAGGTAGGTCAATAGAAATTCTATTTTGTTCTTTTATGTTTAAATGTAGAAGGAAAATCAAAAGTTTAAGAAAAGAGGTACTTGCTAAATTACCTGTCTTTCTGACACACACGTGTATATATTTTGATAATAGTGTCGTACCAAAGTGAGATTAAGAATGTTATGATTCATATCTTCCTCCATCTCTTGATTATTGTAAAATTTTGCTCTCAGAAGGGTTAAAAGTAAATGTATTATTTAAAGGCCACCATCACCTTCATAGCTATTTCCTACTTACTGTCTAGTCTATAGTCAGGTGTGTACATTTTCATGTATCTGTCTTGTGAGTAAAATCTTTGCATGAATTTTTATTTTATTTTATATTAAGAAGCTGCATTGGAGACTACAAAAAGTGAACCAGTAAGCAAGGTCAGTTTTTATTTATTTCTTTAAAGCTTAAGAAATTTTGTGAAGGATTTTTATTGTTATTAAATACTGATAAAATTTACAGTGTTTGTGCTGGTGAAAAATCCTAGTCATTTGTGACTTTTTAAATATGATTTCAGTTGAAAACCTTAAGTTGCAGAGTACTTCAACAAAAATTTAGGAACAGAGTATCAATAAATGTATGTTTTTGAAGATTAACTTTTTACTGACAGCATGATGTTAAGCCAGATGGCTTTTGGGTAAACAACAGTTTGTCAAGTTAGAACCAATGGAATTTTGTGATATCTTTCTTCCCCTAGGAGGCAATGGGAGATATGTTAAAATTTAGAATACCATTGTTGTTTACATTTTTGGAGTAGCAAGTGGAGTTCCCAGTTTTATTTTAAGGACATAAAGTTCCACTTAATACATTGTTTTCTTGTGGTTATATCTGTTACTGCCAGTATATTAAAACTTTGTTAATTTTCAAACCCAGTCTCGGCCACACTGCAACAACAAAATAAAATAGCCAGTATTTTGTCAGGTGCCTATAGTCCCAGCTACTTGGGAGGCTGATGAGGCAAGAGAATTGTCTAAGAGCAGGAGAAGGAGGTTGCTGTGAGCTATAATGCCACTGTACTCTACCAAGGGCAATAAAGTGATACTCTGCCTCTAAAAAAACTTTGTTAATTTAAATTTTTTATTAAATCATAGCTGTGTATATTAATTCAATCATGGGGTACAATGTGCTGGGTTTTGTTGATTTAGATTTTACTGGTTCAGATTTTGAGCTCATTTGGGTCCTAAGCATAAGTGTATTTTGTCTGTTAGATCCATTCTTCAAGTAGTTTTAAGTAATATGTCTTATTTTAGGAAGACTATTTCAAAACAGCAGTCCCCAACCTTTTTGGCACCAGGGACTGGTTTCAT
The DNA here is from genome assembly GCA_963573935.1 of Arctocebus calabarensis. Lineage (NCBI taxonomy): Eukaryota > Metazoa > Chordata > Mammalia > Primates > Lorisidae > Arctocebus > Arctocebus calabarensis. The sequence continues at coordinate 13,798 of CAUYON010082897.1, forward strand.
AAAAGACAGTTTTTCCACAGATGGGTGGTGATGGGAAAGCAGGTACGTAAGCAGAGCTCAGGTGGTGGTGGGCTGGCATCCTGCTGTGTGGCCTGGTTCCTAGGCTTCATGGAAGACAGTTTTCCACGGTACATGGCTTTGCAGGCCTAGCTTCTAACAGGACAAGAAATAGTACTGGTCCATGGCCCCTGGGGGTTGAGGGCTGCAGTTTTAAAGAACCAATTGTGAGTATATTAGATTCACATAAAGTACATTAGAAGAAACCATTTATGAACACACTTGACATGATAGTTAAAATCACTCTCAACTAGTTTATGAAAATTACATCTTTCTACCTTTTCTTTATAAAAGTCATAATTGCTAAGTTTCCTGTAACCACTTCTTTAGGAATTTCCTTAACATATACAAAAAAAAAACCAGGCATCTTGAAGAATAAAATTGATCTGAGAGAAGGGTTAGCAGAAAACAAAGCAGTTAGCATTGGGGTTTGGGGTGGGGTGTGGGCTAAGGATCCTGTGGGTGTTTTTTATATTACCTCCAAGTGATTGTCTATATGGAAAGATAAAAAGGTACACACTGATTCGGAGCTTAGGGATGTTAGCATCTCATGGCAAGGATATTTTTATAGAACATGAAAGGAAGGAGTTGTAGACTGAGATAAGTGAACTTGTGTTTCAAAACAATGCATGAGGCCAACCATAATGGCTCACACCTGTAATCCTACCATTTTGGGAAGTCAAAGCAGGAGTATCATTTGAGGCCAGGAGTTTGAGAACAGCCTGAGCAAGGACAAGACCCCATCTCTACAAAAAGTATAATAGAAAATTTTGCTGGGCATGGAGGTGGTACACCTGTAGTCCCAGCTTCTGAGGAAGCCAAAACAAGATGATTGCTCCAGCCCAGGAGTTTGAGGTTGTAGTGAGCTATGATCTTGTCTCTGTACTCTAGCCTGACTGACAGAGTAAGACCCCATCTCAAACACCTCCCCTCCACTCCCTGCCCCCCCCCCAAAAAAAGCAATGGGTAAAAAAGCCCAATAAACCTAGACAAGGTGATAGATGGTACAAATGCGATTATTCTGTGCACTTTACAAATAAAATTTGCAAACTTTTGTTTCATTTTTGAGGTTTAGACAAGCCTCCTGAATTTATCAGACTTTCCTTAGTATTAAATGCAATTTAAGTATTAACATAACATATGATGTGCAATATAAACTTAAGTAAATATAAAAGCAGTTAAAGAAATTTTAATGTCAGTTTTTTAAATTTGTTTTGAAGGAAACAGAGGAAATGCGTGTGGTACTTATTTCTAATTTGCCTAATAAAGGATATTCTATAGAAGAAGTTTGTAATTTAGCAAAGCCATTTGGTGCTTTAAAAGATATTTTGATTTTATCATCTCATAAAAAGGTAAGAGTTGATAATAGCTGTTTTTATTTTCTGCGAGCACAATTTGAAAAACATTAAATTTACAAAATTAGAAATAAAGAGTTTAAAACCAGTATCTAAAGGTGTTAAGCTGATTTAAACTAAGAGATCTTTTAAAAATATAAAACTGATGCTCTTTTTTTTAGTATTTGTTCTATCAGGTATAGTTTTAATGATGGGAAGAAATATCTTACTAATGTACCAAAGTTTTACTTAAAATTTTATTTTATTTGAAAATGTTGACTGGGCATAGTGGCTCAAGCACTTTGAGAGGCTGAGGTGGGAGAATCACAGATCATTTGAGGCCAGGAATTTGAAAACAGCCTGAGCAACATAATGACATAAAGACCATAACTTGGTCTTTACAAAAAAAATTAAAGTCATCCAGGTATGGTGGTATACGCCTGTTAGTTGTAGCTACTCATGACGCTGAAGAGGAAAATCGCTTAAGCCCCAAAATTTGAGGTTGTAGCAAACTCTAATGACATCACTGCATTCTAAACAGTCAGACAGAGGAAGACTCTCTCAAATAAACAAAATGTTTAAGTAACTTCTTTAATGTATTTAATAAAGAGCATTTTACATAACTTAAGATTTTTGTAGATCACTCTTTTACTAGTTTCTTTTTTTTATTTCTGCTTTTTACCAGTGATACTTAAATAGGAAGTAATCATTTTCAGACTAATGATGTCATCAATACTTAGAGTGATCTAGGTATATCTGTATGTTCTAAGTTTTCTATGATTATGTGATAAGTATTAAGTTTAAAACAAGTTAAAATTTATTAACTTGTTTATTAAAAAAATAACAAAATTTTTTATTAACTTGTTTATTAAAAATTTATTTACTTAAATGTGATAAGTATTAAGTTTAAAACAAGTTAAAAATTATAAGCAATTTGTGGAAGGAGATAAGATATAAGATTTCAGAAAGAGTTTAAATAATGGTAATGATGCCACAAGAATAGTGGGATAGTTCTTATGATAGAAAGGAGTTGACAATTCTACAGATCTTTGTAAGCAAAGTAGGATATGTGTGGTAATGAGAGCTAGTGTGCTTAAGAAAACTAGGAGAGAAGAGTGAGTACAAGTGAAGATGTAGTTTTACATTATGTTGAAAACATTGTTTGAATGGTTGCTCAGCTCTGTAAATACACTAAAAAACCATTACATTATATACTTTTTATTTATTAAAAAAAATATATTGTATACTAGTAAATAGCTGAACGTTATGGCACTGATATTTCAGGAAAACTATATTTTTAAAGTAGATTATTTGTAATGTTTAAAGACAGACAAGAATAAAAAGGATTATTTTATGTGACAGTACGTTGAAGCAGAGGAAATTTGGTGTATTTAGAAACAGTTAAAATAGATACAAATACCAAGTCCAGACTAACAAAACCTAGATCACTGTCTGTTAGTTTTGATTAGAGTTGATAGAATTATTAAATATTTGGGAACTTAATGCTTTTGTAGATATTATGGAAAATTATTAGGTTCCTTTATATAAATACTTAAAATGTTTGTGAAAATAACATAAAATGAAAAATAAATTGAAAAATAATTTTTAAAATGGGAACAGGATTTTGCAGCAACATTATACTACAACATATTAAAAGTTCAATGAATTGACAAACGTTATAGAGATAATTCATATAAGGATAGACTTACAAATAAACATTGGCTTCTACCTTATTGTCAAAGTTATGACAGGAGTTTAACTAACTACTAACCCAGATATGAAAATTAAAACTAAAAAACATGGAGCTATAATTTTATACGTCTGAAAATAGCAGAATGGAAAATAACTTCACAATCATTTCATTTATTTAGTTCTTATTTCTCATATTTTATCAATCATTAAATTTATTTACTCAGATATCTATTAATATTCATTACAGGCTAGGCATGGTGACTCATACCTCCTAGCACTTGGGGAGGCCAAGGTGGGAAGATCAGTTTAGGTCAGACATTGGAGACCAGCTGGTGCTACTTAGTGAGACCTTGTTTCTACAAAAAAATTAACAGATTAGTCAAATGCGATGTGTGCCTGTATTCCTAGCTATTTGAGAGGCCAAGGCAGGAGGATTACTTGAGTTCAGGTGGTTAAGGTAGCATTGAACTATAATTGTGCTACTGCACTAGACCCTAGGTGACAGGCTGTCTCCAAAAAACAAAAAAAAAATTATTAGAAATGTAATGTCTACTTAATGTAAGGTAATGGTCTGGATACTAAGGATACAGTGATGAATAAGATAAAACTTAGTGTCAGTTGCTAAAATGTCCCTTGTTTCTGGCTTTGGTAGTGTCTTACGAGTTCAGTTATTCATTATTTCTTCCTTAAGGTTGTACTCTTTTGAGCCTGTGGTCCTTATCTTTCTGAGGACTACTTATTTTATCTTAAAAATTTATTTGAAGTAGTTTACTCATAGTTATAAGTCTCTTTTACAAGAAAAATAATTTAAATAAAACTTGTCTTTTCACTCTTGTAATTTCTATTTTAAAAGGCATTTATAGAAATAAATAGAAAATCTGCAGATTCTATGATAAAATTTTATACCTGCTTCCCAGTGTCAATGGATGGAAATGAACTCTCAATAAGTATGGCTCCTGAAAACGTGAATATAAAAGATGAGGTAAATCATAGACTTAACCACCGTTTTTACTAGCTCTTATTTAATTTTTTAGTAGATCTTTGTAGTCTGTTATATTTTCAAGTTTCCTTCTTTGGGTCACATTTTTTTCTTTCAGGCATTGATAAAGCTTTCTCCTGTCCCTCCAATAATCCTAATCCCACATTTGAGAGTTCATAGTAAGGGAACTCTTTCTTTTTGTGTGTTGAGATGAGAGAAAAGATTGAATACTGTTTGAAATTAGGCTTCTCCTCTCTGTTCTTAGCTCACTGCCATTATCTGTTATTCAAACTGAATTATCTTTAATTTTTTTCTCATTTCTCACGTTTGGTCCCCCACCAGATCGGGTCTATTTTAACTTTGTGGAGCTTGTTCCTCTTCCTTGTGTCATTCATCATTGCTTTTATCTCCTAACAACTCTAACTGGACCATCAAAGTAGTTCTTTCTACACAAATCCATTAAGACTGACATTAAGTGCAAGTCTATTCAAATTCAGCTTTGCTGTTATAAAAAATCATTCATTGTCGCTTTTTGGCCTGTAAACATTTACTACCAGCGACTAAGAAGCATGAGGTAGAGATAATAGAATCTCTAGAGAAAAGTGGAAATACATGTGATTTGACGAAGCTGTTCATTGTGTATCATGTGAATCTGGTTGATACAGTTGGTGAGATTGTTCTATACATGTCAGTAGTGTCAAAGAGAAAAAAAATAAGCCATAGTCTCATAAAGTTTTCTTTTCTGCACACAAATCCATCTGTGATCTTTCAACTTTGACATTCTTGTTTTGTACCACTCTTGGCTTTCTTTTTAATTTAATAGCACCACATCACTATATATTTACACACTATGCTATTTGTTACTTGCCTGCATCTCTGTTTTTCCTAATCTGTTCCTTTGCTTAGTTAATTTTTCTTGTATAATTTGAATTCTTTCCTGTTGTCTAAATTTTCTATGTGTGAATTTGAATGTCTTCTCTAAACAATACTGCCTTATTATTATTCAATATTCTTAAAGGAAGAAGGAGAATTAAGTTGTATGGGCAGGGTGGGACATCGATAACTTATTTAGGAAAAGGGAAAGATTTTTGGTAGGAACAGAATTTTTGCTGTCTCATGAAGTACTGTGTAATGCATATTTATGTAGGTTATTAAGTAAGTATATGAATATGAAAGAGCTTATGCCTTCAGCCTTTATCTATTTTGGCTTTTTAGGAAGCTATATTTACAACCTTGATTAAAGAAAATGACCCAGAGGTGAGTTTTACATTTAAGTACTTTTTTGTATGCTTGTTTAATTGATAGAAGCATTGATTATTTTATTTGCTTACCTTTTAGGAATTAAAGAAAATCTTAGTACTAATGGTAAAAATAAGAGATAAAGGATAATGGTAAAGTGGTTATGCCTGGTCTCAAAGATATTGGGGTGCATATTAAGTGTTCCAGTAAGTTGTTGCTCTGTCTAAGAATGTCTAGGGTTAATATATTATTGTAGAAATACTATATTGGCTCAGTGCCTGTGGCTTAAGGGTTCGAATCCAGCCCAGGCCCGCCAAACAACAATGACGGCTGCAACCAAAAAGTAGCCAGGTGTTGTGGCTGGCGCCTGTAGTCCCAGTTACTTGGGAGGCAGAGGCAGGAGAATCGCTCAATCCCAGGAGTTGGAGGTTGCTGTGAGCAGTGATGCCACGGCACTCTACCCAGGGCGACAGCTTGAGGCTCTGTCTCAAAAAAAAGAAAGAAAAGAAATAGTATACCTCTCGTTTTAGTATATCATTTTACTGTTTACTCATATCTAATACTCATACCTCACCATCTTTACTCCTTTTTTACTCTTATGCAGAGGACATCATCTGACCTCTGTAATATTAAGTTATTGCTAATCTCTATTTTGCAGTTTAATGCTTCAGCTGTGGTCCCCCCCCAATGTTTTCTCTTAAAATAAACTGCAGGCAAATATAGATAAAATTCAAAATCGATTTGTACATTTTGATAATTTACCCGAAGATGGACTTCAGTGTGTACTTTGTGTTGGACTTCAGTTTGGAAAAGTGGATCACCATGTATTCATGAATAATAGAAATAAGGTAACAAGTTTCCCTCTAATTTAGCTGTGTGTTCTATAAAGAATATATAACTGAACCCTGTATTCCTATGGTCTGCAACTTCTTATTCAACTATAAACTGAAATACCTATAAACATTTTTTAACCACTTAGAATTATGGTAGACTGAGACCAAAAATTAAAAGGACCAAAAATTGTTCATCTATTTACATTTGGTACATCTTCTGTATTTTATATGTAATTGAGCTATATGTTCGTTAAAATTAACTTTGATGAGCTGCGTATTGCCTAGAAAGTGAGATTTCACTACAAAGTAGGTAGTTGACCCAACAACTATGTATTAATTTATTTTATGTACTCCTAACTGATAAATATAGAGCATGTTTGGCACTTTAGAAATAAGTGTTAGATAGAAGTGGGGCACAGGTTGCATGTAGAAATTCTAAACCATTGTTATAGACATCCTTAATAAATCTGTTTTAAGAAATACTTACCATCCTCTTATTTTAAAGCCTTGCCTTTGCAACATTCTAAGGATTGTTTTCTCTTTGAAATAAGGATTTACCTTGCCTTTGTAATTGTATGTCTGAAGCCTAAAAGAAAAGTATATTTAAACTTTTAAAAAATTAAAACAAAAATTATTGTGGTGAAATACACAAATTTTACCATTTATAGACATAAACTTAACCATTTTAACCATGTTTAAGTGTAGTTCAGTGGCATTAAGCACATTTACATTGTGCAACCATCTCTACCTGCATTTTGAGAACTTTTTTCTTCTCAAACTGAAGTTTCCTATCCCTTTTCTTCCTTCCCTTTCCCAACCATTGTCAACCACCATGCTTTTATTTTTATGAACTCCAACTATTCTGGGTACCTCATACACATGGAATTACATTGTATTGGCCTTTCTATGACTGGCTTATTTTACTTAGCATTATGTCTTTCAGGTTTATTAATGTTGTAGCACATGTCAGAATTTCCTTTTTAAGGCTGAATAATACACTATTGTATGTATATACAACATTTTGTATATCCCCTTGTCTGTTGATGGACAGTTGGGTTCCTTTCACTGTTTGGCTGTTTGTAATGATGTTCCTTTGAGCAAGGGTATACAAATACATGTTTGAGTTCCTGCTTTCAGTCCTTTTTTTTTTTTTTTTTTGAGACAGAGCCTCCAGCTGTCACCCTGGATAGAGTGCTGTGGCATCACAGCTCACAGCAACCTCCAATTCCTGGCCTCAAACGAGTCTCTTGCCTCCGCCTCCCAAGTAGCTGGGATTACAGGGGCCCGCCACAATGCCCGGCCATTTTTTGGTTGCAGCCGTCATTGTTGTTTGGCGGCCCAGGCTGGATTCGAACCTGCCAGCTCAGATGTACATGGCTGGCGCCTTAGCCCACTGAGCCACAGGCATTGAGCCTCCTGTTCTCAGTCTTTTTGGACTGTGGAAATATTGAAATGTGGAATTGCTGGGTAATTCTACTTTTAATTTGTTAAAGAACTATGTATATTTTTTGTCTTCTCCAAAGGCAATTCTTCAGTTAGATAGTCCTGAATCTGCTCAGTCCATGTACAGCTTTCTGAAACAAAATCCACAGCATATAGGTGACCATGTGTTGACCTGTACGTTATCTTCAAAGATAGACTCATCAGAGGTAAGTTTTTTGTTTTATTTTTAATCAACTTTTTGCTTTTAGGAAGTTAAAGAAATACAAAGATCGTTTTCCCAAAGCTCAGATGTACTCTGAAGGTAATTTCAAGAATTATGCTCAGGCAGTAATCAAACTGCTTCTCTGTATAAATTTTCTTTTTCTTTAAAGTTGTGCAATCACTGTTAAAATTTTCATGGAACAATATAAGCTTGGCTAGATGAGACTAAATGAAGGTAATTTTAAAAAATGTAACATATGGGCTCGGTGCCTATGGCTCAACAGGCTAAGGCGCCAGCCACGTACAACTGAGCTGGTGGGTTCGAATCCAGCCCGGCCTGCCAAACAACAATGATGGCTTCAACTAAAAAAAAATGGCCGGGCGTTGTGGCGGGCGCCTGTAGTCCCAGCTACTTGGGAGGCCGGGGCAGGAGACTCGCTTGAGCCCAGGAATTGGAAGTTGCTGTGAGCTGTGATGCTACGGCACTCTATCCAGGGTGACAGCTTGAGGCTCTGTCTCAAAAAATAAATAAATAAATAAATAAATAAAATAAAACGCGTAATTTTTTCAAAGTCATCTCATCTTGAATTCTCTGCTGAACTATGTGGGAAACGAAAGAATCCATTATTAATTTGCCACGGAATTGGGCGATTACCTGCCTAATCTAATCATCCTGACCAGGTTTGGA
>CAUYON010082898.1:0-19755 GCA_963573935.1 Arctocebus calabarensis
TACAAATGTCTTTATAGTAAAAGTTTTTTTTTTCTTCTGGATAGATGCCCAGCAATGGGATTGCAGGATCAAATGGGAGGTCTAGGTTGAGTTCTTTGAGCTTTCTCCATACTTCCTTCCAAAAAGGTTTTATTAGTTTGCAGTCACCATCTTTTTTATGGCTGCACAGTATTCCATAGTGTATATATACTACAGTTTGTTAATCCATTCATTGGTCAATGGGAGCTTGGGCTATTTCCATGTCTTGGCAATTATGATGGGCTGCAATAAACATTCTTGGTGTAAATGTCTTTGTTGTAAAATAATTTTCAATCATCTGGGTATATACCTAGTAGAAGAATTGCAGGGTCAAATGATATGTCTACTTTTGATTCCTTGAGTATTCTCTAAATTTCTTTCCAAAAAGGTCGTATTAGCTTGCATTCCCACCAGCAAGAAGTATTCCCTTCGCTTCGCATCGATGCCAACATCCGTAGTTTTGGAATTTTGTTACGTGGGCTAATCTTACTGGAGTTAGATGATATCTCAAAGTGGGTTTGATTTGCATTTCTCTCATGATTAAAGATGATGAACATTTCTTCATGTGTTTAAAGGCCATGGGCCTGTCTTCTTCAGAGAAATTTCTGTTCAAATTTCTTTCCCATATAGAAATAGGGTTATTTGTTCTTTCTTATTGATCAGTTTGAGTTCTCTATGGAGTCTAGTTATCAGACCTTTCCCAGAAGCATAACCTGCAAAAATCTTCCCCCATTCTGAAGATTGTCTGTTTGCTTTATTTAATGTGCTTTTGGTTCTGTATTTTTTTTCATAAATCTATCTCTCTATTTTTGTGCCAGTAACATGCTGTTTTGATCTCCATAGATTTATAGTATAGCCTGAAGTCTGGTAACGTGATACCTCCTGATTTGTTTTTCTTTGTGAGTAATGTATTGGCTATTCAAGGTTTTTTCTGACTTCATATAAAATGAAGCATTTTTTTTCAAGCTCTTTAAAATGTATGACAGTGGTACTTTAATAGGGATTGCATTAAATCTGTAGATTGCTTTGGGTAGTGTGGACATTTTAACAATGTTGATTCTTCCCAATCATAAGCATGGTATGTTTTTCCATTTGTTAACATCTTCAGCTATTTCTTTTCTCAGCGTTTCACAATTCTCTTTATAGAGATCTTTCACATTCTTTGTAGGTAAATTGCCAGATATCTCATCTTCTTTGGCACGACTGTAAAAGAAATAGAGTCCTTGACTATGTTTTCAGCTTGACTATTGTTGGCATATATAAAAGCTACTGAATTATAAGTATTGATTTTTGTATCCTGAGATGCTGCTGTATACCTTGATCACTTCTAAGAGTTTGTAGTTGAGTCCTTGGAATTTTCCAGGTATAGAAATATAGCATCTGCAAAAAGTGAAAGTTTGATCTCCTCTGACTCTATTTGGATTCCTTTGATCGCTTTCTCTTGCCTGATTGCAATAACTAAGACTTCTATTACTATGGTGAATAACAGTGGAGACAGTGGGCATCCTTGCCTTGTTCCTGATCTGAGTGGAAATGTTTTTAATTTTACTCCATTCAATATGATATTTGGCTGTGAGTTTACTGTAGATAGCCTCTATCAGTTTAAAAAATTTCCCTTCTATGACTATTTTCTTAAGTATTCTGATCATGAAAGGATGTTGGATTATTAAAAGCTTGTTCTGAATGAATGGAGAAAATCAACCATATGGTCTTTGTTTTTTATTGTATTGATGTGATGTATTATATTTATAAATTTGTGTATGTTGAACCAATCCTGTAACCCTGGAATAAAACCAATTTGATCATGATGTATAATTTTTTTGATGTGCTGTTGAATTCTGTTTGCTAAGATATTATTGAATATTTTCGCACTAATATTTATTAATGATATTCATCTATAATTTTCTTTCTTTGTTGGATCCTTTCCTGGTTTGGAGATCAGGGTGATATTTGCTTCCAGAATGTGTTAGAAAGTAGTCCCTCTTTTTCTATGCTTTGGAAAAGATTGTATAATATAGGTACTAGTTCCTCTTTAAAGGTTTGATATAATTCAGATGTGAAGCCATCTGGTCCTGGACTTTTCATTTTGGGGAGATTTAATATATTTGAAGCTATTTCAGTGATTGATATAGATCTATTCAAGATTTCTAATTCTTTCTGGTTGAGTCTAGGAAGGTGGCATGCTTCCAGGTATTGATCCATTTCCCTCAGATTTTCATATTTCTGAGAATAGAGTTTTTTGTAGTGATCATTGACAATTATTTGAATTTCTGAGGTGTCTGTTGTTATTTCTCCTTTATCATTTCTGATAGACAATATTAGAGATTTTACTTTTCTGTTTCTGGTTTGGTTGGCCAAAGGTTTATCAATTTTGTCAATCTTTTCAAAAAACATCCCTTTTTCTTCATTGATCTTCTTAATGATTCTTTTGTTTCCAATTTAATTTAATTATACACTAATTTTGATTATTTCTTTTCTTCTACGGGGTTTGGGGTTGGAACATTCTTCCTTTTCCAGTTGTTTGAGATGACCCATTAAGTGGTTGGCTTCTTCTCTTTCTGTTTTCATAAAGAAAGCTTCAAATCCTATAAATTTCCCTTTTAAGACTACCTTTGCAATATCCAACAGATTTTGATGATTTGTGTCTTCATTATCATTTTGTTCCAAAAATGTGGTGATTTCCCTCTTAATCTTGTCTTTGACCTAGCTATCATTCAGCCGAAGATTATTTAGTTTCCATGACTTTGTTTGAGTATGAAGATTCCTATTCCTATTGAGTTCAACTTTTATTCCATGGTAGTCTGAGAAGATACAAGGAAGAATTTCTATTCCTTTAAATTTGCTAGGGTTAGATTTGTGTCCTAAGTGGCTGTGCTAATTCTTTTCCTACCAACAGTGTATGAGGGGTCCCATTTTTCACATCCATCCCCTGTTTTTCAATAAACTCCATTTGACTAGGGTGAGATAAGTGATTATGTAAATTTCTAAAAGTCAAACTCTAATTTAACAGCAGAGTGGATTAGAGGTCATATATTTTCATCAGGGTTTTCACTTTACTGTTCTGAAGTGAGCAATTCAGCCTACCTATTTAGGTTTGGGGCACAGAAAACATTACTCCAAAGTACTTTGAACTAAAGGAGATTGACAGGGTCCTAAAAGCAAGGCAGCCACTTTGATCTTCCCCTTGTATTTCTGGGTGAAACCTGGCCATAAAGTATTCCTCTGATCTAACTTTCCTATAAGTAGATCATTCCAAAAGGAGCCTGTCCCATACATGGGGCAAAAGAATACTACACAGAAAAGCCAAGATGAATCTAAACAAACAGGTCTTGCTACCTGTTTCCCAATTCCCAGTTCATTGGCATTACATCATACCCTTTTGTCCAATCATGATTTTATTCTTGCTACCTAATTCCCAGTTCATTGGCATTACATCATACCCTTTTGTCCAATCATGATTTTATATGACTGCCTATTCTACATCAAACTTAAGGTTAAAACCACGTTTTCTCTGGATACGTGGGTCTTCATTTCCCCCTGTGTCATGTAAAACTTTGTTAAAGAAATGTATTATTCTCCACTCTTGTTAGCCTGCCTTTTCTTTTTATGAAATCATAGATGTGTACATTAATGCAATTATGAGGTACAGTGTGTTGGTTTCATATACAATCTAAAATATTTTCATCAAACTGTTTAACACAGCCTTCGTGGCATTTTCTTGGTATTTATGTAAAGACCTTTATATTCTGCATTCCGTAAATTTCACCTGTACCCTTCTAAGATGCACCGTAGGTGTGATCCCACCAAATACTCTCCCTCCATCCTTCTTTCCCCCTCCCCTCCCCTCCCCACCACCCCTTTTGCCATACTCTTGTGCTATACTTGGGTTATAGACTTCATATGAAAGCTATAAATTAGTTTCATAGTAGGGCTGAGTACATTGAATACTTTTTCTTCCATTCTTGAGATACTTTGCTAAGAAGAATATATTCTAGCTCCATCCATGTACACATGAAAGAGGTAAAGTCTCCATCTTTCTAGATAGGAGTATCAGACCCCTGAGGCGGGTGAGGAAAAATGTTACCTTTTTCATCCCTACTATATTTCAACATCCTCATTGTGCAATGAAGTATTGTCATAGGTAACATCAAAGGACTCCTTCAAACCTCAAATCTTTAATATTACATAGAAAATTATTCTAGAAGTGAGATTTTCAAACCATTTCATTACATTTTAGAATTCCAGTGAGCCCACTTTCACAGTTTAATGACTGGTAGTTTTCCCAGGACCTGCAAGAGATGCATAGATTTTGCACTCTGCACTCCAAGCCAGACTTCAGCAATGTGCATTCCTGAGGACCAACGGAAGAACTGACAGGCCTGATCCCTGAATCTCAGTGAATTATTTCACAGTACCCTGGTGATGCTGTCTGGGGAAGGCAGCATTTATATCTGCCCTGTGTTTTATAAGTTTTGCTTTCTTTCTTCCATCTGCTGCATCCACAGATCATTTTGTTAGTCAGCTTCAATATTTCCTCTGCCATTCTGGGACTGTTTTTCTGGCTTTGAGGTTTGCACATCTAAAGGGCATAGGTGTGGTTTTCCTTCTTATCTTTCTTTCTCCTCATCTAATAATCCCCTAAAGTTCCTTGAAAGAAAAGTAATATGGGCATTTGGGATGTGTTTGCTTTGTGTCTGCTCCTCCGGCAGCCAGCATTGCCCCAATCCTGCAATGAGGATTTGGAGTCAAAGGCATGAAAAACAGCCCAATAGAATTTCAGAGACTCAAATCGTTTATAAATGAATGATTTTGGCCTTTCATTTTCTTTGGAAAGGTGGCAGCCCAAAGTTGCATAGAGCCAAAAGGAATTTTTAAGACACCAGAAAATGCCTTTATTTAGGCTTTCATTCCTTGAAATGCTAGACAACTTGTCATTCTCAAGTAAAAAAAAAAAAAATCAGAAATCAAAAAGACCTCTGTGTATTGGATGAAATAGCCTTCAAAGGAGCAAAAACAAGACAATATGATCCATGATCTGTGACAGGGGTACAATGAGAAGTCCAGGAGGCCATGACAGACAACAACTGCTGTGAAGGGAGACAGGGTTGATTGGGGACAGGACCAGACAAAAGAGAAACTCGTCGCCAGGGAGTGGTTAAAAGCCCTTTACTGTGCATAAGTGGAAAAATCCAACAGCACCAAAAGCTCAAGAGACAGATTTAGACTGAGGAATCTATAAAAGAATTATAGAGGAACTAAGCATAGCCAAACCCCAGGGCAGCCAGGGTGACCAACCATGGTCTGCTCCCAGGTATCTCACCTCATGACTTTGGTACTTGAAATGTCTACTATTAGTCATTCATCTGGGTGAGGCTATTATATCTAGGATGCAGATATTAGAAATTACATTAATTAAAAAGGGAGAAGGAAAGTTGTTGACAGAGAAACATGAATTAATTTTGATTTATAATGTTGATACTTTGTAAATCCAAGAGTGAAGTCCTAGGAGAACCAAGTACAGGAAAGCTTACTCTGCTGGAGCTACCCAGTCATTTTCTAAAATAGAAACTTATTTCTCTTCCTAAAACTTATTGCTCTTGCTTAGTTTTCCTTTTTACCTTTTTGTTCTTTCTCTTTTAGTCTCTGACTCACTAGTATTCAAGAACACAGAAACATATGTCTTGTTTACCACTATATGCCCAGGGCCTAGCACACTGTCATACACACAGTTAGAAATAGTTGTTAACTGACTAAGGAATGATTGAATGGATTAATTAATTAATGGAGGCAAATGAAGGAAATAGTCCATGGATATATTTGTATATTTGTGCAGAAGATAGGCACAGGGAAAGTGGTAAGGTACTGGGAACATGGAAAAGAAGAGACAAGGGAGAATTTTGAATAAATGGGTAGCCTAATGTCAGAACAGAGTTATCAAAACTAATAAATAAGAAAAGAGCAAACAATCCCATCTATCACTGGGTGAGAGACATGAACAGCACATTCTCTGAGGAAGACAGATGAATGGCCAACAAACACATGAAAAAATTCTCATCATCTAATCATCAAAGAAATGCAAATCAAAACCACCTTGAGATATCACCTAGATATCAGCCCAGAGAGAATAGCACACATCACAAAGTCCCAAAGCTACATGTTCTGGCCTGCATGTGGAGAGAAGGGAATACTTCTACACCTCTGGTGAGATTGCAAACTAATATAGCCTCTTTGGAAAGAAGTATAGAGAACCCTCAAAGAGCTAAAAGTAGACTTTCTGTTTGATCCCACAATCCCATTACTAGGTATCTATCTAAAAGACAAAAAAAAATTCATTTTACCGTAAGGTAAAACTGGAAAATTTATTTTGCACTACAATGCTTATCATAGCTCAGTTTACAATCGCCAAGATGTGGAATCAATCCAAGTGCCCATCAGCACATGAATATATTAATAAACTGTGGTATAAATATATACCATGGATACTATTTTGCCATAAAAAAGATGGAGATATACATCTTTTGTATTTACCTAGATTTAGTTTAAGAACATTCTCCTTAATTAGTATTACAAGAATGAAAAAGCAAGTATCCAATAGACTCAATGCTTATATGAAACCAATAGAAAAACAACTATGTGCCACACAAAAGAAAAACACAATTAAATTCAAGTGTTAGGGGAGAGAAAGGGAAGAAGAAAAGGGGGGACGGTAAGTTATCACCTAATGTACGCTATGTTAGGATGTACAGTACACACCTTGGGTGAAGGGCTTGATAACAAAAAAAGCAAAATAAAATATAAAAGTAAACTTTTCATTTTTATCCAACATTGGCCCTGGAAATAAGCATACTTTCTATGTTTTAATACAAAGGGGTAAAACAAGCTGCTACTATATTTCATAAGCATTAAAAGACCCTTTGAAAGAGGCACAAGAAACACTACTTCTGTATTTGGGCTGGATATTTTCAACAAAAATATCCCATTTGCTTTGTAAGAAATGTTATAGAACAGCTTTGAAATGCCTGTTTTTAATTTATAAAAATAACAAGTATTTTCCTCAACTCCATGGTGGTCCTTGTTAAGTGTGTGTAAGCATTGAACGCTAGTGAAACCCTGTGTGTGGACCTCAGTGTGCTATTTACGACTAATACCAAAGTTTATGCATTGAAAATAGGCAAAAACAACTCTTGAGAATTTTAAAATTTAGTTACCACTTCATCATTACTTTAAAAAATGAGACATACTCAACATCACCAATCATACAGGAAATGCAAATTAAATATCATCTCACACCTGTTACAATGGCTATTACCAAGAAGACAAAAGATAACAAGTGTTAGCAAGGATGAATATAAGAGAGAACCATCACACGATGTTAGTGGAAATGCAAATTTCCTTTTTTCCCAGTACTGTCTTCACATTTCCCAAGGTTATTGGAAGGGCACTGTATTTATCACAACTTTAAAAAGGCCAAAGGTCACCAGGTAGGTGTATTGTATAATACGTAAGAGAGATGTTCATTCGTAGATGAGAGAAAGCTGTCTTTTTTGAAGGTTCAGAACTGTTTCCAGTATTTCAAAAGACACTTCACTAAAACAAATTTTGGAAAGTCAAAATAGAAAGAACTGTGTTACTTCGTTTGATTTTTTAAGAGACAGAGTCTCACTCTGTCACATGAGCTAGCGTGCATTGACATCATCATAGCTCACTGCAACCACAAACTCCTAAGCTCCAGGGGTCCTTCTGTTCTGGCCTCCCAGAATGCTAGGATTATAGGTGTGAGCCACTGTTTCCAGCCAGAATTATGTTTTTGTTTGTTCCTGTTCTGATTACATATTTATGCATACAGATAATCCCTGACTTATCACAGTTCAACTTATAATTACTTTTACACTAGGATGATGTAAAAAGGATATATATTTGGTACAGTATTCAATAAATTATATGATATATCCAAAATTTTTTGTAATAGGCTTTGTGTTAGATTTTACCCAACTGTAGGCTAATGTAAATGTTCTGAGCACAGTTAAGGTACTCTAAGGCTAAGCTGTGATGTTAGTTAGGTATAGTAAATGCATTTTTTTATACTAAGTGTATCAGAGTATAAACACATCATAAGTTGAGGAACATCTATAACTAAAAGGAACATGGGTTTTGGGTTATGCTATGGTTTGAATGTGTCACCCAAAATCTGTGTGTTGAAAATTTAAACTCTAATCCAATAGTGTTGGTACGTAGGGGGCCTAATAAGAAGTAATTAGATCATGAGGGGTCTGTCCTTATAAATGGTTGATGTCATCTTTGTGAGAGTGGGTTAGCCAGGGTTAGTTAGCATTTGAAGGAATTCCTGATAAAAAGGAGTAGTTGACCTCCTTTCCCATCTCACATGTGCTCTCCTGTCCTTTAACCATCCACTATAGGATGATGCAGCAAAAAGTCTCCCTCCAAATACAGTCCTTTTAACCTTGGACTTCCCAGTCTCCTGAACTGTGAGTCAAATAAACTACAACTTATAAAATCCAGTCTGTAGTATTCTGCTACAGCACCACAAAATGAACTAAGATAGGATATAAGTCTCAAGTAAGTAACTTTTTGGAATAGATAGATTATTAAAAATAATTCTACTGAAAACTTTTTTGTTCATTCCATGGAAGTACCGCCATGTCCCTGTTGCCCAATCTTATGAATAATATGTCTTCATCATACTTGACATAATAGACTCTGTTGACACAGACATTTATTCCCTATGTCCTAATATACTGAGTTTCAGAATCACCTGCCTGTACTCTTCCTTGTCTTCCATTATTGACTGCTCCTTTCAGGGAACTTACTCTCTTTTCCTGAGTCCTCCCCATCTTTCTGGCCACTATTCCTTGAATACCTCAGGGCTCAGTTGTTGAATATAATCTGTTTTGTATTTCACTCATTCCCCAAGTGGCATCATTTAATTTCATGTTTTTGAATACATCAATGCCTCCTAAATTTATGTCTATATTCCTGATTTCTTTTTTGAGTTTCAGATTCTTATTTCCAACTGACTATTCAACAGACCTTCTTAGACTGGGTAATATTTATCTCATACTTACCACATCCAGAACGGAACTTGTGACCTCCCCTGGCACACTTTTCCAAATCTGTTCTTCACCGCAGCTTCCTTACCAGTCAGTTAATATCAGTTCATTCTTACTAAAGGCAAAAACCCTAGAGTCATCCTTTCTTCCCCTCTTTCTCTCACATCCCTCTCACAATCCATCAGCAAACTCTGCCAGTGCTGCCCACTTATTCCTCCTACATTGATTCAAATCTTAATCATCACTTACTTGTATTCTGCTAATAGGGTTAGTACTGGTTCTTTGGTGTCCACACTTGCTTCCATACTGGGTTTGGCAGAGTGTCTGAGCAATGTTCTTTAAAACTAGGTAAGAGTATATTATCCTCTGTTTAAACCTCATCAATGTCTTCTAATCTCAGTGCAAAATCTAAATCCCTTCTCTGGACAATGACCATTTAGGCCAAATGGACTCATCTCTCTAATCCATCTTCAATCATATCCTCCTCCTCTATCTTCTATCCCTCCCATCTTTCTTCTCTTTCCCATCTCTCGAGTCCTTCTCCCTCTGCTGGTGATGGACTTGCCTCCTTGCTTTTCTGCAACACATCCAGATAGAGTCACCTTAAGGCCTTTGCACTCTGACTTCCTTGCAACAGAAAGTCTTTCACCTCCTTCAATTTTCTTTTCAAATGCTACCTTATGAGAAAGGTAGTCCTTTCTTCCCTATTTAAAAATAGCACAATGCTCCCTTCTTATTATTATCTAGCCCCATTAGTTTACTTCACTTACATTACTTTTTCATTGAATTCATTGTCACCTGTGTATAGATATAGATTTTTAAATTTATTTCCTATTTTCCCTCAGTAGAGGACAAAAAATTAGTGCTGTAACACCATGAGATCAGGACCTAAATTTCTTCTTGTTCGTTGCTCAAATCTGAATACCAAAACATAACCTTATGTATCCTGACATTCAAAAAATATTTGATGAATTTATATCATAATGGACCATATAAAGTGTATATTTATTTAAGGAATTTCAAGTTGTAAAAAAAGATGAAATTTAAAATCATAAATGAGTTTATAATTAAGCAAACTGTTGGTGGTTAATATTTTATATATCAAATTATGTCTTATAAAAAAATACTGACATCTATTTGTAGCATGGAAAGAGCAGGGTTCAAATCTTGGATCTACCTTTTATTAACCAGTTAATACTTTGGCAAGTTACTTACTTTCTTAGAGCCTCACTTTTGTAACATGTTAAAACACATGAAAATACCCACCTTAGTTGTAAAGATTAATCACATTCATTTAAATTTGTCACAGAACAGATGGTATGGGCAACAGCAGAAGAAGTAGTGGTCATTTCTCCCTAAGTCACAGAATAGGAAGTGCATCTTCTCTGGAAATTGGGTATCCCCAGAATTCCTGACTGGACTAAAATAAACAGAGATAGTGAGGAGAATAGTATGGTATTAAGACCCATAAGATCACAGCAATTCTGGTGCCTTCTGCAGACAGAAGCCTCATCTGGGCAGTCTAGGAGTCCATCTGTACCAGACCTACTCAGAGACAGCTTGAGAGAAAATCTCCTTTCCACAGTTATGCCAGAATTGACTGAGATGTATTTGGAAGTCTTCTATCTCAGAGAGGTTCTAAATTTCAGAGGAGAACAAGAACTGACCCAGTTTTCTAGTTCTTCTCAAAAGCCTGAATCATACTCAGTGAACATTAGTTGTCTGATCAAATGAATGGAATACACTATCTGTAAATGTGAAATTGTTGCTTTGCCATGTAAACTCAAAGTAGTCATAAAATCTTCCCTTCTGATATATAATAACAAAAGACATATAATTGTCTCTAAGTCAATGCTAACTCTATGAATTCATTTATAGTAATTGCTTCCTATCTTGGTCCTTTTTCTTTCTTTCATTCCTTCCCCATTCCCCCAAAGAAGGAAAGAAGCCTGAAGCCTGGTACATGGCCAACGTATATCTTTTAGAATGTCTGTCTACTCTCCATGAGATACACATATTGGAAATTAATGTGCCTTAATGAAAGAAAGACAACCTTAGCTGACACTCAAAAGTAAAATGATCCTTACTGCTTTTGACCTTTTCTTTCCTCTGGAACAAAGAACCAGCCTTAGTCAACAGTGTTGATCTGTTCTGAGGGAAAAGCCAGAAGAGTTCCAAGGTAAACTTATAAAACTCCAACTGTTCAAGGAAAGAGAGCAGAGACATAGGTGTGTATGGTTTGATTTTATTTTAGATGGAGCTTGGGTATATAGGTGGAGAACCAGTCATTGGGGCACAGTCAAGGCACCATTTCATCTAGTATAAATAACTCTGGCAAGGATGAGAGCTCCTTGGAAGGGCTCACTACTGCTGCTTGCCACCCCTAAAGTCTAATCCCTTTTTAAAATTAAAAAAAAAAATACACAATTGTGATTATAGAGCTATGACTTACACAATGAGGCTTGAGCCAGTCATCAAGAAGGCCAAAAATGTTCTGACTCCAAGGCAATGTGTAATATTGCTTTAAGCTTCTCAGGATTGCCCAGGATCACCCTTGTGTGGGAGCCAGACCAAACT
Organism: Arctocebus calabarensis; assembly: GCA_963573935.1. Taxonomy (NCBI): domain Eukaryota; kingdom Metazoa; phylum Chordata; class Mammalia; order Primates; family Lorisidae; genus Arctocebus; species Arctocebus calabarensis. The sequence goes on from CAUYON010082898.1 coordinate 11,664, forward strand.
TCACCTGGCCAGAATCTAACAAGAATTAATGTTTTTTAAGAGAGGGTCATTGGCAGGACCTTAGGAAATGAGATCCCAAGACGTGGAACTAATTGTCTAACAGAAGACATTTCACATAGGGAAAGAGGTACTTCCTTGTCTGGCTAGTAGGATATGTGAAGGGAACAGGGCCCAGGAATGTGCAAATGTTTTTGAAAGTCCTTTATGTGGTATAAGTTAGGTGAAAGAGCTTTTTGTCTCCCATCACCTAGGATTAAATAAATTTCTACATAAATTCATTTCTCTATTTTTTTTTCTTCCAAGAAGTTTGTATGTTTACTGGAACTTTGTACCAAGTGAAAAATAAAAGAAGCACATATAAAAAATTCACTGAAATGTATTGGTTAAAAAAAAAAAATAAAAGGTAGCAGGAACCTCTTTCACTAATGGGTACCATAAGTGTTTGTTTGCTTGGTCATACCACAGCCAGTTAGGTACACATATGATGGGTAGAAACCTAATTTTTCAATTAGGATATCAAAGTTGCTTATTAGATGTCAAACTGCTTCAAGTTAGGGCGCTCATCTTCCATACTAAAAGCCTAGTATATTTCCCCTAGAATGTAGATTAAATCAGTGTACACAAAATCTTAAATTTCCTAGACACACTGATACACAAAAAGAAAGGGGATTTTTTTGGAGGGTCCCTTGTTTTTTCAACGGAAGTGAGTTTCTACTTTGTTCAAGCATTGTGATGGAGCTGGGATATAAACAAGGCTGACAAATCTGTGGCCTTGAAAAATTTAGAGTCTGTTGTGGGATGAGGATAAGTGAGATAAGTGAGGTGTAAAAGTAATACAAAATTCCCTAAAGTTATATGCAATTGTAAAAAGAACTGGCATAGAGATACCAAAAACTGTAGAGGACATTGAAAAGTTTTACCTGAGAAAAACAGGAAAATCTTTATAAAGAGATTATCTTTCAAAAAAGAGTTTTGAGAGTATGTAGATACTTAGAAAACACTTTATTATTTACTCTGTTTCCTAACAAATTCATTCCTGCCACCTTCTTTATTAAAACTGGGAACTTGTGATCTGTCTGGAGACTCTCAAGAACCCAGAAACCCCAACTACCACTATATTTTGAGACTTGGAATATAGTTAAACTTTTAATATGTCAAAATGTTTGCAAAATTGTGGAATATTGTTAAATATTTAGCACGTTAATCTTTTAATGCAAAAATATTATGCAATACTACTTGTAATACTCATCAGAAAATAAGATTTTTTATAAACGTTTATTCATAGTGTCCTCCAGTAATGAGGACAAACTAAACATTCAATGATGAGTGTATTTTAAGCCTTATTTGAAGATTAAAGATGCCTTCATGAAGATTAAAGACGCCTTCATGACTTCTTGAGTCCTTTTTTACATGAACATGTTGATTCATCCATGTAATAAATTACCAAATTTCCAGAAGACATCTAGCATGCAGGATGGAAAAAATTAATTTTAAGGCATGTTTTCAAGGTATAAATATAAAACCAATATATCCTAGAAGTCCAATATAAAATGGAAATTTACAAAGCTTTGGCCATCCAATGTTACCAATAAATAATTTAGTTCAGAATTCTAGAGTCAAAGTAGAGAAGATTGCTTGAGGGGAATATACCAGATTATTACCAGGACTGCCAAAAACAATCGTGCACATTTTAAAAGATTTTATACCTATGTATTACTTTTTGTGAAGTGAATTGCTATAGCAACAGATGGTATGATGTTTGCTCAAAAGATGGTATTAACCACATGGATGCTAGTATCACCTTGCTACAGACATAAATAGAATAGCTTTTTCTCTTAAAATGTGTATACATTTTTTATCATCCTCTTTAATATACCAGATTAGCAACAGAACAGCTTCTTAACATTAGCAAAGAGAATTCAGATGCACATAAATAATACATACAAAGTTGTATAATTAAGTTCATGAATTCATCCTAGAAAAAGGGCTATGTATTTCATGGCTGAATATCACTATGGTCACTTGTGAAGTGCTTTCCTTGGGAAGCTACGCACCAGTGCAAGCCCCTAGTCCACCCTCCAAAGCAATTTTGAAACTCTTTTTCTGGTATGGCAATCAGAAAAAGTAAGTTCACAAACTCATCTTAGAAAAATTGCTCTGAAGGATGAACTAGGTGCTGGCTTTGGTGTATAGCTTCCCAAGGGGAGTACTTTGAAGGTGACCATAGGGATACTCAGCCATGAGGTATGTAGCTCTTTTTCTCATACAATATCAGCAACCTATTGTATATTCAGTTGATCATTAAAACTATAGTGAAGGAATGGAAGAAAAATGTCATGATATGTACTACTCCCATTGATTCTTCAAGACTTAATGATATATCCAAGAGACAGAAAAGACCTTATCAAATCTCAATATTAAAATTAATATATACCCTCCAAAAGAAAAGATCTACACCATTAAACTTGTTTTTCATTTGAGAAGTTGTCTTCACAAATTCTTGCTCTTCCGGGAATAAACCAGAAGTACAATCCTCCAGAAGCATATTTGACTGACTATTGGCCATCTCACCATTCTGGCAGTAAGAAAATATTTTGATTTTTCACTTGTATTCAAACTTATGCCAAAACTTAATAGTTTAAAACAATACACATTTGTAACTTTACAATTTCTTTGGGCCAGGAGTATAGGCATGGTTGAACTGAGTGCCTCTGGCTCCAGGCCTCTCACAAGACTACAATCAAGGGGGTTGTTTGCAGTGGCTGCTGTCATTTCACAGCTTCATGGGGAGAGGATTGCTTCCAGGCTCACTCAGGTGGCTGTTGGCTGTCATCAGGTCTTTGCTGGCTGTTGGCTAGAGACATACATTCCTTTCCACTTGGGCCTCTCTATAGGAAAACTCACAGTATGGCAGCTGGCGTCCCCCAAAGTGGTGTGTGGCCATGACAGAAGTCACAGACTTTTTTTAGAACCTAAACTTTCATGTCTTCTACTATATTCAATTTGTTAGACATAGTGGATAGATCACACTGAAGGAGAGAAGATTACATAAGATCATGAACATTGGGAAGTGGGATCATTAAGAACTATCCTAGAGTCTGCCTACCTACCACAAAGAGGCCAAGGTAAAATCTGAATAACATCGTAACTCTAAACTCTCCTTCTAGATAGTTTTCCATCCAGGGGTATGTTAACTGTTAATATATATAGCACTTTGAAGAGGACACTCCATCATGTCATCTGTTAAAGAATGGAAATTTTCAAATTAAGCTCATGTATTCACACACTTACCTATAGGCACAAACAAATTATACTTCTAAATATGAGTACATCAGCCCTACTATGAAGCTAACTTATAGCTTTCATATGAAGGCTAATCCCACCCAATTATAGCACAAGAATATGTGGAAAAGGGCAAGGGAGGGGAGGGGAGAGAGGAGGATGGGTGGAGGGAGGGCGATTGGTGGGATTACACCTACGGTTCATCTTAGAAGAGTACAGGGGGAACTTACTAAATGTAGAATACAAATGTCTTCATATAGTGATTAAGCAAATGCCATGAAGGCTATGTTAAACAGTTTGATGAAAATATTTCAGACTGTATATGAATTCAGCACATTGTGCCCCATGATTGCACTAATGTGCACAGCTATGATTTAATAAAAATAAATAAATAAATAAATATGAGTACAAAATAGGAAAAACATTCTAGACTTGTGTTTCTCAGGTGTCACACCATTTTATAATTATGATTTGATTATTAAACAAACTTCTGAAGAATGTGAATCATCGTAAAAAGGATATTTCATTTTTCACAGTTCTTGGACTCTTTGTATGATCTTTAATGGGCGGAACCTGAACACTTCAAGTTGTTGCTTTTAATTTCCTCTTTAATTAATATAAATGGGAATAAGATGAAAGAATGCATTTTATTAATTTTATGATTTTTCTTTATTCATGTCCCTTCCATTACTCCTCCCTTCTGCTGATCCATTCACCTCAATAAAGTTCACAAAAATAGAGCTACTACTGTTCCATCAGAGGCAGTTTTATGAAAATGACCTTGTTTTCCAAACAAATTTGTTTTCAGTTGTAACAATGACTTTACTAAGTGATAACTTGACACTTACAAAGTTTAAAGTTTTAAACTCTCACCATAACCAGTGCACCAAAAGTGATTTTAGATCATTTGACAACAGTAAGATACTTTTCCACCTGCTGATAGTTTAAACATAGTTCAACACATTTGCATCATTTTTCCAAAATAAACACTTTCGGAAATAACCCAGATGCACGCAATTTCTGCCACAAGTAAAGTTTTCCACAATACTGTTTACGAATTAAAATGGAATCTAAATGATGTTGAATAAATTTTAAATAGTTTGCATCTCTATATTTTCTATTTCAAACTCTTAATCTTTACTTGCATGCTAGACATAACCAGTGGATAGTCCACAAGTGTATAAAACTCAAGGTATTCCAAAATGATCTCCTTCTTTTCCCCCAAAATCAAGCCTATGGATCATCAGCAATTATTTAGTAATCCCAAATCCTTTAATTTGCAGAAGTTTAAGGAGATCCAGAGAATTCAGAGAAAGGCCCAATGTATCTAAGATTAGAAACTAGAATCTCCTACCTTCAAGTTTCCCATTCCTTTGATTTTTCTATTCTTGCTAATAGCAACATTAAAAGCTCCTACTTACTCTTGTTCAAACTATGTAAGTCACATTTGGCCCCTCACCCTTATGTACACACAATCGCATGCCGTGTTTCTCTATTTACTTCTGGATCCTGCTTCATTCCCTGTGCCACTGCACAGATCTGCATCCTCATAAGGACTATGAAAATAGCCCCTTAACTGGTTACTTTGACCCCTAGTGTCCCCTTTTTTTAGTCTACTCTAGGTGACAACCAAAATGATATTTTCCATGAACACAGTTTTGGTCATATCATGAAAGACTTTTAAAACCTTGAGTGTCTTCCATTGTTAACCAGAAGGAACATATTCTCTCCATCCTACCGTTCAGAGCTTTCATAATCTAACATGTCCGAACATTCTCAATCTTATCTTCTATAGTTCAGTGTCATTTCTTTTACTAAATTGGTATACTTTATTCAGAATATACCTCACAGACTTACATCTGTGTTTGTGTCATTTCTTCTGGAATAACATCTATTTTCAATGTGATGAAATTTTGACAATCCTGACGATCCAATGAAAGTGTTAACTTCATTAAATCTTTGATGGTCTGAAAATCCCCTGGTGTTGTGTCTGCCTTATTTGTGGTCCTGATTGCATTCTTTCTAGTTTTAGAGGTCTACAACTACTCTTTTACCTTTTAGTGTATTATAAGATTAATAAGGACAGTGATCACTCATTATTCAACTCATGCTCCCTATGTGTGACTAGTGTGGTTCTTATCCTCAGTAGACTCAATAAAGATCCACTGAACTATTAAACTCAGCCTGCGTATGGAATGAATCTAAACCTGTCAAGGCAGATAATTGTCATCTTCGTTCTTAAGCATTTCCATCAGAGGTACTTCAAGTTTCTTATAGAGCCCTCTTAAAAGCCTTTTATGAAGAAGACAGAAGCACGGCCTACAGACATATGAAAAATGCTCACCATCCTTAATTATCAGAGAAATGCAAATCAAAACTACTTTGAGATATCATCTAACTCCAGTAAGATTAGCCCACATCACAAAATTCCCAAACCAGAGATGTTGGCATGGATGTGGAGAAAAGGGAACACTTCTACATTGCTGGTGGGAATGCAAACTAATATGCTCCTTTTGGAAAGAAGTTTGGAGAATACATAGAGATCTAAAAATAGACCTGCCATTCGATCCTATAATTTCTTTACTAAGTATATATCCAGAAGACCAAAAATCACATTATGACAAAGATATTTATACCAGAATGTTTATTGCAACCCAATTCATAATTTCTAAGTCATGGAAGAAGCCCAAGTGCCCATTGACCCACTAATGGATTAATAAATTGTGGTACATGTATATCATGGAATACTATGCAGCCTTAAAGAAAGATGGAGACTTTACCTCTTTTGTGTTTACATGGATGGAGCTGGAACATATTCTTCTTAGCAAAGTATCTCAAGAATGGAAGAAAAACTATCCAATGTACTCAGCCCTAATATGAAGCTAATTTATGAAGGCTGAAACCCAATTATAGCACAAGAATACAGGGGAAAGGGAAAGGGAGGGGAGAGGGGTGGGGAGGATGGGTGGAGGGAGGGCAATTGGTGGGGGCACACCTACAGTGAATCCTAGCAGGGTACTGGTGAAACTTAATAAATGTAGAGTATCAATGTCTTTATGTAGTGATCAAGAAAATGCCTTGAAGGCTATCTCTAACAGTACAATCAAAATATTTCTGATTGTATATGAAGCACATTCTGCCCTATGATTGCATCAATGTACACAATTATGATTTAATAAAATTATTTTTAAAAAAAGATACTACTCAATATGATGAGATTTCAATTATTAATATTTATGCACCCAACCTGAAAGAGTCTCAATTTATAAGAAAAACTCTAATAAACATGAGCAACTAGATTTCCTCCAGCTCCACAGCAGTTGGAGATTTTAGTACTCCTTTAGCAGTGTTGGATAGATCCTCCAAAATGAAGCTAAGCAAAGAAATTTTAAATTTCAACTAAACCATTCAACATTTGGATTTAACTGACATCTAGAGAACATTTCATCCCACCAAAACTGAATGCACATTCTTCTCATCAGCCCACGGAACATTTTCCAAAATCGATCACATCTTAAGTCACAAGTCTAACCTCAGCAAATTTAAAAGAAAAGAAATTATTCCTTGCATCTTATTGGACCATCATGGAATAAAAGTTGAACTCAATAACAACAGGAATCTGCATACTCATACAAAAACATGGAAGCTAAATAACATTACACTGAAGGATAGATGGGTCATAGACGAGATTAAGAAGGAAGTTAACAAATTTTTGGAACAAAACAACAATGAAGACATGAATTATCAGAACCAGTAGGATACTGCAACGGCAGTCCATCCCAAGAGGGAAATTTATAGCACTGCAAGCCTTCCTCAAGAGAATGGTAAGAGAGGATGTTAACATCTTAATGGGACATCTCAAACAACTGGGAAAGGAAGAACATTCCAACCCCAAACCCAGCAGAAGAAAAGAAATAACCAAAATTAGAGCAGAATTAAATGAAATTGAAAACAAAAAAATTATACAACAGATCAATAAATCAAAAAGTTGGTTCTTTGAAAAGGTCAATAAAAGAGGAAAACCTTTGGCTAACCTAATCAGGAAAAAAGAGTAAAATCTCTAATTTCATCAGTCAGGAATGGTAAAGATGAAATAACAGACCCTGCAGAAATTCAAAAAATCCTTAACAACTATTACAAGAAACTTTACTCTCAGAAACACGAAAATCTGATATAAATTTACCAATACTTGGAAGCACGCCACCTTCCTAGACTTAGCCAGAATGAAGTGGAAATACTGGACAGGCTTATATCAAGTTCTGAAATAGCATCAACTATACAAAATCTCCCTAAAAAAGAAAGCCGAGAACCAGATGCCTTCATGTCAGAATTCTACCAAATCTTTAAAGAGGAAATAGTACCTATATTGCTCAACCTTTTCCAAAATATAGAAAAACAGAATACTACCCAACACATTCTATGAAGCAAACATCATCTTGATCCCTAAACCAGGAAAAGACCCAACAAAATAAGAAAATTATAGACCAATATCACTAATGAATATTGATGCAAAAATATTCTTTAAGATCCTAACAAACAGAATCCAGCAACACATCAAACAAATTATACACCATGACCAAGTGGGCTTTATCCCAAGGTCTCAAGGCTGGTTCAATATACGTAAATCCATAAATGTAATTCTGCACATAAACAAATTTTTTAAAAAAGCCCATATGATTCTCTCAATTGATGCAGAGAAAGCTTTTGATAATATCCAGCATCCCTTCATGATCAGAACACTTAAGAAAACTGGCATAGAAGGAACATTTCTTAAACTAATAGAGGCCATCTACAGCAAACCCACAGCCAA
>CAUYON010082900.1:0-14169 GCA_963573935.1 Arctocebus calabarensis
CTGGGAAGAATCAACATTGTTAAAATGTCCATACTACCCAAAGCAATATACAATTTTAATGCAATTCCTATTAAACCTCCTTTGTCATATTTTAAAGCCCTTGAAAAAATAATACTTTGTTTTATATGGAATCAGAAAAAACCTCGAATAGCCAAGACATTACTTAGAAATAAAAACAGAGCAGGATGAATCATGCTACCAGACCTGAGACTGTACTATAAATCGATAGTGATCAAAACAGCATGGTACTGGCACAAAAACAGACAGATAGATATATGGAACAGAATAGAGAACCAAGAGATGAATACAGCTACTTACCACTATTTGATCTTTGACAAGCCAATTAAAAGCATTCAGTGGGGAAAAGACTCCCTATTTAACAAATGGTGCTGGGTGAACTGGCTGGCGGCTTGCAGAAGACTGAAACTGGACCCACACCTTTCACCATTAACTAAGATAGACTCTCACTGGATCAAAGATTTAAACTTAAGACATGAAACTATAAAAATACTAGAAGAAAGTGCAGGGAAAACTCTCGAAGAAATTGGCCTGGGTGAATTTTTTATGAGGAGGACTCCCCAGGCAATTTAGGCAGTATGAAAAATATAGTACTGGGACCTGATCAAACTAAAAAGCTTCTGCACTGCTAAGAATACAGTAAGTGTAGCAGGCAGACAATATTTGCAGGTAATTCCTCTGACAAAGATTTAATAACCAGAATCCACAGAGAACTCAAACGTATTAGCAACAAAAGAACAAGTGATCCCATCTCAGGCTGGGAAAAGGACTTGAAGAGAAACTTCTCTAAAGAAGACAGGCACACGGCCTACAAGCACATGAAAAAATGCTCACCATGCTTAATTATCAGAGAAATGCAAATCAAATACCTTGAGATATCATCTAACTTCAGTAAGATTAGCCCACATAACAAAATCCCAAAACCAGAAATGCTGGTGTGGATACGGAGAAAAGGGAACACTTCTACATTGCTGGTGGGAATGCAAACTAATATATTCCTTTTGGAAGGATGTTTGGAGAATACTTAGAGATCTAAAAATAGATCTGCCATACAATCCTATAATTCCTTTACTAGGTATATATCCAGAAGACCAAAAATCATATCACAATAAAGATATCTGTACCAGAATGTTTATTGCAGCCCAATTCATAATTGCTAAGTCATGGAAGAAGCCCAAGTGCCCATCTACCCACGAATGGATTAATAAATTGTGGTACATGTAAACCATGGAATACTACGCAGCCTTAAAGAAAGATGGAGACTTTACCTCTTTCACTTTTACATGGATGGAGCTGGAACAAATTCTTCTTAGCAAAGTATCTCAAGAATGGAAGAAAAAGTATCCAATGTACTCAGCCCTACTATGTAGCTAATCTGTAGCTTTCATATGAAGGGTAAAAACCAGTTATAGCACAAGAAATGGGGAAAGGGGCAAGGGAGGGGAGGGGAGGGGAGTGGGGAGGATGGGTGGAGAGAAGGTGACTGGTGGGATCACACTTACAGTGCATCTTACAAGGGTACAAGTGAAAATTACTAAATGTAGAATATAAATGTCTTCATATAGTGATTAAAAGACCATGAAGGCTATGTTAAATATTTCAATGAAGATATTTCAGATTGTATATAAAGTCAGCACATTGTACCCCATGATTGCTCCAATACACAATTATGATTTAATTAAAAAAAAGAAATAAACTGTGTAGGAATACAGATGAAAATTCCATAATAATATACTAAAATCTAGACAACTTTTGTCAATCACTGATCAATAATGTAACCAGCTCCAATCACAAGGAAAAACAAAAGAAGGTACAAAGTTATTTAAGTGAAACTTTCTGTTTAATACTTCCAAATTGATTTGGCTTTGTTCACTTGTTCATTCATACACTACACCAGGTAATGGGGTTCCAGAAATGGATAAGCCCAATGTACACATCTACTTATGGAGCTTAAAGTCAACAGAGAAACAGACAATATATGAGTAATCAAATGAATACTTACACAGTGAAAAATAGTGATGGGTGCTAGAAAGGTGACAAACAAGGTGTTATGATGGAGAATAAGAAGTGGTTGCCTACTTTAAAGGGTAGTAAGGAAAGGCCTCTCTGAGGAGATGGTATGTAAATGAGTAAATGACAGGCTAGACATTTGAAAGTCTGCATAAAGGGTGCATTCTAAGTCAGAGAAGTGCAAGGGGTAAAGCCGTGGAACAGAAACTCGATTGGTCCCTGGGAGTAGGAAGAGTTGCTATAGCAGAGTATGTATCTAGCAGAGAAGAAAAAAGAAGGAAGATTTTTATATAGGTTCCATACATAGAACCTATATAAAATAGGTTCACCTACATGTGAATAAATTATCATTAAAACAGATAAAACACATACTAACGGTCTAGCCTCTTCCTTCATAGTCCAGATCGAATTTCTCCTACATGGATACAATAGTCATTTCCTATGTCAAGGAAGGGGTTTAGACAATGGAAGTGTCCCAGTAGTGTTTTTGTATATTGGGAGATTTTTGTGTTCTACCATACTTGGAACATTTAGCATTCCTGAAATTTATATTTTGTGGAGTTATTGAAAGCCCTGAGGCCTGTTCTGCCCAACTTCCTTGGACTGCAAAAAATTTCCAAATTGTAATTCAGTCTCACATCCCTGGAGATGAATTATCAGTTTGGGTGGCCTCATCTTATTAGGCTTTCAGGAAGCAGCCTGGGGTCCAGTAATCAGATTTTTTATTTTTACTAAAATTTCTACTTGACCACTGTTCTGGTTGTCTTATTTTTCTTAGGTATTATGCCTGTGGGACTTGATTGATGTCCTACTTCAAGCTGATTTTAGAAACAGTAATTTGTTACATTTTTAGAAACTAGGTGAATCTGCAAAATTGGGCCACAGCAGAGTAAAACAAATGATTTATCAAAGTAAAACCAAAATAAAAAAAGAAAGAGAGTGAGAATGGAGTGAGAAAGAGGGGGGAGGGAAGAGATCCAACAAAATTAGGATCAGTACTTTTTTCCTCTTATGTCCTTTGCCCAATAGTCTCTTTTCAGTAAGAGGAGAGTTCCTTTTTGTTTGTTTTGTTTTGTCTTTTAATAGAAACTCTTGAATATCAGGGACTTTGATTTCCACTTGGTTAGCAACATAATGGTAACTTGAAGTCTTACTATAGAGGTGTTTTTGGGGGGTGATGGTATAGGACTGCCACATAGATGAGGCTTCCCCCTTAAATTCCTTTCAATACATCAGAAAAAGAGCATTTTTAAAAAATAGAGTGAGCTTCAGACAAATCTAATGCTGCTGATTTCTACATTTTTTTTCCGTTTGTTTGCAAAGGTTTCATTGTGTTCTTAACGAGATACATGCCACCAAAAAATCCTGGACACTATATTTCAAAGGAAAACCTTCAGAATCCCAGAGGTTTATGAGATGGCTATGGGTAGTTAAGACAAAAGTGTCTCCTAAAGCTATTAGGGAGTGCACTGTGTTTACCCACAGCAGGACGCAGAGCATGCAGCCATGGCTGCTGACTGTACAGGTTTCCAACATAAAGTAGCGCGTGTGGACATTTGGGCGCTGACTCCAGCTGAATTGGTTAATGACTAGTATCATCTAAATGAGGTAGCAAGCTGAAAGACTCATAATCTCTCCCCATGCGCAGATTTTAATTAAATAATTATAATGTCCTTGTTGTAATTATTTATCAGTAACTGTGCTCCTGAGTATTGCCTCTTTCTCCTTCATCTGTTCTGTCAGCTCAGCTGAACAATGAAACATTCACTTGCAAATATGAGGGGAAAATGAATGATTCTTATTCACCACTAAATAGCACTTGAAGAATTGTGTCAGCAGGGCAAGAATTCAGGGCTCTTCATTTATAACTTTGTACTTTTAGGAGAGGAAGCCCCAGTTTCCTCATCTGTAATATGATAGGGTTACACCTGCTATAGATGCAGTTTCTTTTCTACCATTCAGATACTAAAATCTCAGAGCAGATTAAGGAGTATGATCGGAAGACATGGTTTCTCAGGCCCTGCAAATTAGCAATTAACATTATAACAATTATATCCTTCAAAGAATGACATTTTTAAAATTCGTGATTTTCTATTTGGGGGCTATAGACTCTGCAGCCTATGATACAATGCATGTCGTAAATAGTGACATTTATAAGAGATGCAGAAAACAAAAGTGACTAAGTAGCAGTTTTCTATTACCACGTTTCAGAAGAGGCCTTGGAGCTCAACTGTGAGTCAAATCGGAGGCAGAGAGGAAACCGCACAGTCAGACCAAATGAAAGCAAGCAAGATCTCTGTAGTAGCCTTTTTCCACTAAGAAATTTACTTTAGTAAATAAGCATTACCTTTCTTTAATGCCTTCTGTGGGTTCAGAAAGAAAGAAATGGCTGTAAGTGTAATATTTAATAATTCATTTTCATAGAAGAAAATGTATTGTGATAATGAGCAGGGTTTATAAAGCACCATTACAAAACATTTATCTTTAAACCTGTCCCCTCTCCTGTAATCTTCCCTTCAAACTGTGCCCTTTCAAGTGGCTTCGCATTTAGTGTAGAAATCCTAAAGATGAAAATGCCCCATGTTTGGTCATGTTTTTTCTCTACATGTTAATTCAACTAGTGAGGAAAGTGTTAGTATTTCTCTGAACTTTTTTCGTGTATGTAATTTTCTATTTTATAGTTTTTAAGCTATCATCAGGTGCATTCAAATTTAGAATTATTATTCCCTCCTGGTAGATGACACTAGAAATATCCTTCTTTATTTTCAGTAACTCTTCTTGCTTTAAAACTTAACTTTCTCTCATATCCACATAGCTGCACCAACTGTCTTCTGTTTAGTATTTGTATAGCAGAGCTGTCCTAGTCCACTTGTGCTGCTGTAACAAAATATCACAGGTTGAATAATGTATAATCAACAAAAATTTATTTTTCACAGTTCTGGAGGCTGGAAATCTAAGGTTGAATGTTGGTTCTGGAGAGGACCCAGTCTCTCTGCTCCCTAGATGGTACCTTGCTGCTGTGTCCTTTAAGGTGAAAGCTGCAAAGGCACGAACGGAGAAGCCTGTCTGTCTCCCTTTTTAAAGTAAGGGCGTGGATCCATTTATGAGGCCAGAACCCTCAGGATGTAATCACTTCCCTCAAAGCTCCATCTCTTAATACTACCACACTGGGGATTAAATGTCAATATGGGTTTGACAGGCGACATACATTCAAAGGCTACCAATAGCTTTCTCCACTCTGTGACTTTAAGCATTTCTGTACTACATGATCAGGTTGTGCACATTTTAAATAGCATATGTTTGCCTTTTTCATCCCATATGAAAATCTTCATCTTTCTAAAATTTCAAAATATTACAGGGGTACACACATTTGGTTACATAGTTTGCTTTTCTACATTCCAAGTCAATGTTATAAGTGTTCTTTTCACCCAGAATATGTGCATTGGACAAGTTAAGTGTGTTTTACTCTCTCCCCGCACACACTTACTTGATTTTCATTGAACTTTACTTTTGCATGTGCACATAAATGTTGATCAACTAGTTACCCATTTAGTATTGAGTAATATGGTTTTTCTTTCTCCATTCTTGCAATGCTAGAATGGTCTCCAGTATCATCCAACTTGTTGCAAAAGATAACTAGACCGGCATCATTTTCTATGGCTGGGTAGTACTTCACCGTGTTCACATACCACATTTTATTATTCCATTAATGTATTGATGGGCACTTGGATTGTTCCCACATCTTTGAGATTGTGAGTTGTCCGATTACAAACATTCAAGTGTAAGTGTCTTTTTGACAAAATATCTTTTCCCCCCCTTTGGGCAAATGCCTACTAGTAGGATTGCTAATTTTAGTTTTTTAAGGTATCTCCATTCTACTTTCCTTAGAGGTTGTACTAGTTTGCAGTCCCCTCGAAATTAACGAGTGTTCCTTTCTCTTCACATCCAGGCCAGCATCTGTTACTTTGGTACTTTTTGCTATGACCATTCTCACTGGTGTTAGGTGCTATCTCATTGTGGTTTTGATTTGTATTTCCCTGATGATTAGAAATGTTGAGCATTTTTCATGTGTTTCTTGGCCATTAGACTATCTTAACTGGAAAAGTTTCTGTTCATGTCTTTGCTCACTTTTAATGGAGTGGTTGATTTTTTCTCACTGATTTGCTTGAGCTCTTTATAGATTCTTATCAGTCCTTTATTGGAGGTATAGCACGCAGATATTTGTTCCCATTTTGTAGGTTGTCTGTTTACTCTTTCGATTGTGTCCTTGGTTGTGCTGAAATTTTTAAAATTTGATCAGGTCCCATTGGTTTATTTTGTTGCTGTGATTACTTTTGGAATTTTCTTCATAAATTCTTTCCCTAGGCCAGTATCAGTAAGAGTTTTTCTAATACTTTCTTCTAGAATTCTTATAGTTTCATGCCTTAGGTTTAAATATTTTATCCATCATGAATTAATTTTTGGTGACAGGTATGGATCCTGTTTTAATTTTTTACACGTGGCTACCCTATTTTCCCAGCACCATTTATTGAATAGCAATTCCTTTTCCTAGTGTATGTTTTTGTCTGCTTTATCAAAGACCAGATGGAAATAGGAGGATGGTCTTATCTCTGGGTTCTCTGTTCTGTTTTTGTGCCAATGCCATGCTGACTTGGTTACTGTAGCCTTGTGCTATAACTTGAAGTCTGGTAAAGTGATGCCTCCTATTTTTTCTTAATCTGTACAGTCACGTTGGCTATTCCAGGTCTTTTCTGTTCCCATAGAAAGAGTAGAACAGTTTTTTCTAGATCTGTGAAGAATAATGTTTGTATTGTAATGGGAATTGCATTGAGTTTGCAAATCACTTTGATAGTTGTCTTTTAATTAGAGTACATAATTTAATTTTTTGATACACTAGGTTGAATCCTATGAAATTGCTGCTTTTATAAACAAATAAAATACCAGAAATTTTATGTAATTAAATATAATAATTGTTAACACGTTTGGGTTTCAATCCACCGTTTTATTATATGTTTTCTATTTTAGTTGTTTATTCATTTATTCATTTTTTAATAAAGAGTCTCACTCTGTTACTCCACGTGGAATGCAGTGTCATCATCTGAACTCACTGCAATCTCAAACTTCTGGGCTCAATTAATCTGCTTGCCTCATCTTTCTGAGTAGCTAGGATTATAAGTATGCACTACCACACCTGGATATCTTTTATATTTTTGGTAAAGACAGAGTCTTGCTCATGCTCAGGCTGGTCTCGAACTCCTAACCTCAAGTGATCTTCACACCTTGGTCTCCCAAAGTGCTAGAATTATAGACATAATTGCCTGGCCAGATTTCTATTTCTTTAAACCCTTCTATGTTTTAATTTTTGGAATTTTGTCTTCTTCTGAAATAATCAATTTAATTTTTTTTGTGTTTTCCTTCTATTTGAGTGTGTTATTATACTTACGTGGTCTTTTACTTTTCTTTTAGTGTATTAGTTAATGCAGATATTACAAATGTACCTTTGACTTTTAAAGGTCTAATATAAATTAGCACTTTTACCCTTCATCAGATGAGGCAAGGACTCAGGAAATTTTAATTCCATTTACCCACTTCTTATCAGCACTGTTTCCCGGTATTTCACATATTTTTGAACATCTAATAAACTTGTATTTTAGCATAATTTTAGGTTTACACAAACATTACAAGAATCCTACAGAATCCCATATACTCCACTCTAATTTTCTTCTTTTGTTGTGATCTTAAATTATGATGCCATGTCATCACAACTAATGAACCAATATTGATACATTATTAAGTAAAGTCTATTTGCTTTACTTAGTGTGTTCTTGGCAGTGCAAAAGATTTTTAATTTGATCAGATCCCAGTAGTGTATTTTGGATGTTGCTTCAATTGCCAGGGTGTCCTCCTCATAAAGTATCCTCCCAGGCCAATTTTTTCAAGCATTTCCCCTGCACTCTCTCTGAGAATTTTTATAGTTTCATGTCTTAAGTTCAAGTCATTTAACCAGTGAGAGTCAATTTTTGTTAGAGGAGAAAGGTGTGGGTCTAGTTTCAGTCTTTTACAGGTCGCCAGTCAGTTCACCCAGCACCATTTATTGAATAGGGAATCTTTCTCCAATTTATATTTTTAATAGGCTTATCACAAATCAAATGATGATAAGCGTTAGGGTTTACCTCTGTGTCTTCAATTCTGTTCCATGCATCTACCTCTCTATTTTTGTGCCAATACCATGCTGTTTTGATCACTATTGATTTATAGTGTAGACTGAAGTCTTGAAGCGTGATTCTTCCCAATTTGTTCTTATTTCTGAGTAATGTCTTGGCTATTCAAGGTTTTCTCTGTTTCCATAAAAAATGAAGTACAAATTTTTCCAGGTCTCTAAAGTATGACAAAGGTGCTTTAATAGTGATCACATTAAATCTGTATATTGCTTTAGGTAGTATAGACATTTTAATGATGAGTCTTCCCAGCCATGAGCATGATGTATTTTTCCATTTGTTAACATCTTCGGCTATTTCTTTTCTCAGAGTTTCATAGTTATGCTTATAGAGATCTTTCACATCCTTAGATTCGCTGCCAGATATTTCATCTTCTTTGGCTCTATTGTAAAGGGAATAGAGTATATTGCAAGTACAAGTTGGATCTATCAGGTGCAGAACACAAAGGTCTTAATGCTGTAATTGGGTAAAAGAGGTGAAAGCTATGTTGACTAGTAGCATGTAAGCACTCCAATTTGTACAAATAATCAACACAATGAATCCCATAATGGTGTAAATTTATGTATGATCTGTGTACAAATGACTTTATAAAAAATAATTTAATAAAAAAATAAAGTCCATTATTTATGCAGATTTTCTTTTCACCATTCTTTATGCATTTCAGGATCCTATTCAGGACCCGCATCCTATTTGGTTGCCATCCCTCTTTAGGATCCTCTAGACCAGTGGTTCTCAACCTTCCTAATGACGCAGCCCTTTAATACAGTTCCTGAAGGTCATACCCACAGGTTGAGAACCACTGCTCTAGAATGCGCTGGTTTCTCAGACTTTTCTTCTTTTTTGATGACCTTGAGGATTTCGAGGAGCACAGGGCAGCCATTTCATGTAATGTCCTTCAATCTGAGTTTACCCAATGTTTTTCTTATGATTAGGGAGGAATGGTAAGTTTGGGGCAGGATATTCCAGAGGCAAAGTGCCATTTTCATGACATATCAGGGAGATACTTTAAAGTAATTTTTGTCATGTTTCTCCAGAATGAAGTCACTCTTTTTTTTTTTTTTTTTTTTTTGCCTTATCATACCACACTCTTTAGAATGATGTCACCGTACAGAATCCACATAGAGCAGTACAGAATCATGCTCCCCCCCATGCTCTTTTTCCTATGGGCCAGATATATGCACAAATTATTTATAATTCTTCTGGATGGCAAATTTGTCTATTATCCCCCCATTTAGTTATTTATTTACATCAGCATGGACTCACTGGTTTTTATTTTGTACTTTGAATTGTAAGCCAACTTTGCTTTTTTTTATGGTTCAAACGGTTCCAGCTTTGGTCATTGAAAACTCTTTTGGTTAGCTTCCATGTCCTTTTTTTTGTTGTTGTTGTTGTCGTTGTTTTTGCGTTTTTGGCTGGAGCTGGGTTTGAATCCGCCACTTCCGGCATATGGGGCTGGAACCTTACTTCTTTGAGCCACAGGCGCCACCCTCTTCCGTATGGCTTTGACATAGAGTGTTGTTTTGTTTTTTGAACAATTCCTTAATTGCTGGTACTACCAGATAAATCAGACTCTTCCTATATATTCTGTGCACCAGTGCTAGACATAGCAATTTTTTCAAGGTCTCCTAGTTTCTTTTATTGGACAATGGTATTGGGAACCAAGATCCGGTACTAGGCAGGCTTTTTATCATGGAGGAGTTGTTGCTTCCAGGCCACCTCAGCAGAGAGAGCTAGGAAATCTGCGTAGTGTTCTGGCTTGTGTATATATGCATATCTATAATCTTGCATACAAGTAACCCTTTGTATCTACATTAAGCTAAACTTAAGTTCATGTTTCCTTTATCACTTTTATCTGGTTCCTTCCAGCTTCAGCCTTTATTTATCTGTAGCTTTCCACTCCAACAGTAAGGAGCCCCACTTCGTCTAACCATAGTCTCTTTGTTTTTGCTTATTCCCAGCATACTCACGTAGTGGTATCAGTATTGTGAACTGTACTCCCAGGGGAAGCAAATTCAGAAACTGGGGTACAGTGCTTATGTGTAGGTCCGTAGTTCTCAGTCTAAACAGTCTCTACTCATTTCCAGAGTCACTTTAGAAAACTTTTCCCCTCACTCCCTTCAGATTCTTTTTACACAGTCTGTATTTCATCCTGAAGACTGTGATATCCTAATGCATGCTTAAAATTGCATTCATCAAGATTTTGTTCTTTGTGCTGTGTAGAGGACACCAAGAGCCACGCGACCTCTGAGCAAGGTGATTTGAAGCTGGGGGGCGGGCCCTCAGCCAATTCGTCCACAGGGGCTCCTGGCGGAGAAAGAGCCCAGCCCATGGCGAGACTTGGGCACGTAGTCATTGTCTAATACTCCCTTCACCTGTCTTGTGCTGTCTCAATAAAAGGTTACTGCAGAGGTTGCTCGGGCTACCCTGTAATAAAGGTTAGCCCGCCTCCTACAAACTTGTACTTCTAATCCGCGTCTCGCCTGGTTCCTTTCTGCTGCGATCAAGACCAGGGCCATAGAGGATCCAACAGTGCTGTAAGATTCTTATGTTCATACATATACCTAAAACCCCACAAGATATTAGTATCATTTTGTATACTTAATATTCATTTTCTTTTTCCCGCCTATTTGTACTCTTCTTTATCTTCATTCTTTACTACATTTTCTTGATTCCATTTGTGATTTTTAAGTTTCTGCCACAAGAAATTCCCTCTAGTATTTCCTGTGGCACTAGTTTGCAGGTGGTAACTCTTTTAAATTTTTGTCTTGTCTTGTCTTATTTCACTTTAATTTTTGAGGACTATTTTTGATGATTCTACTATGAGTAGAACCTTTAAGGGGTCTCAACTAAAATCTTGGAATAATTAATCAGGGCTTTCTTCTTGGTATCTGTATTTCAATTGCTGTGTCTCCATGGCTGTGAATCTTCTGTAAGCTTCGCTCGGCTTTCACCGCTTCAGATATTGATATAGATCCTTCAAGGAAAAAAGAAAAGCCAAATGTTAGGCTCACTTTTATGTTTTCCTTTTGCCTGAGAATCTTGCCCTCAAATTCCTTATTACTGTCTTGTGAACTTTTCAATTCCTTCAAACAGACTCAAAAAATTATCTGGCTTTTCTAATTGTTCTCAACAAATGAGTTAATGTTACAACAACTTGTTGGCCATATTGAAACTCTGGAAATAGTAATTTAAATTTCTTTAAGTGTGAGAATATATGTCTCATACTCAGCAGTGTATTTGAAATTTTTGGCATTCTATAATATGACCTTAACATTTCTTTGTGTGATGTCATCCTGAATTGGTTTGGCTATAAAATAGTGCATTGATAATGTAGTGTTCATTATGATATTGCATTATTTCTGTAACATAACAGGATGTTTGGAGACTATATACATTTTACGAAGATAGGTATTTTTTGAAATTTATTTTCGTTCTCTCATTGTGTGTAGTTGACAATAGTTTGAGAATCTTTTCTAAAGGCTGACCATGAGATCCTTGGGCTTGGGAAAAGGGAATTCACTGCATTGTGTTTTTTTTTTTTCTTTATTAATTTTCAAGGTCATCTCAATCCCAAGTGCTTTAACTTCTTAAAGGTGTTACCAGTATGCTGTCTGCAGGGAATTTGGGCTAGCTAAGGCTGACATCTATTCTCACCCATTTCTCCTTTTATCTGTGGCCACTTCTTTATTACCGAAGCTTAATTGTGTAGGACATGGTCTGGTGCTTAGGTAGGACAGCACAAATGCATGATGAAGATTAATGGCCATAGTACTGATATCGTTGATATTTAAGAAATTGGGCTTTTAAAATCATGAAAAATTTCATTTACTGTTGTTTTATGTTTTGTTTATTTGATTTATATTTAAGATTTTTAAAGGTCATAAATAATGAACAAGTTTATGTTTCAGATTATTTAGCATTCTAAACTAGTTTTGCTTTGTTCTGAATTAGCACATTTAGAATTAAATCGTTTTATTTAGAACTATATTCAGCTACTAATAGGATGACTAAAAAGATTATCTTTATTCCAAAAAATATAAGAGATTAAATTTTATTATTGTGCAGTAGCTCTTGAGCCTGATCTATGTGTACAATATTTTAGAAAGGTAAAACCCTAATGTGGTAAACATAACTCAGATTCCATATAAAATGAAAGTTGAAATCATGATAACAGCCAAGGAGGTAGCATAATTTTGTTATTAAAGAAGTAATGCATGTATCATAATATGAAAACCTTAAATATTGATATAGATCCATATATTTCTAGTGTAATAATTTTTCTGTTCAAACAGACACATTCAGGAGAGTTTCACAAATATATGTTGCAGCACCATCTAGCAAATGCCTAGTGTATTTGCTACATGATAAATATTTTGTTCTTTTGCTAGTAGTGAATATAATTTGCTGGATATCTTTAGAGTTGTGGAAAATGATAGCTTTTATGAAGCAGGAGGGAACAAAACCCCAAAGATAAGTAATTAGACAAATATTCTTTATTTATACTTTTAAATTCTTTTTATACATATTTGCCTGTACATTAGAATACAATTCTTCTCTTTTTAAATGAAATTCCTCGAATAGAATTTCAACATATGCCAATATTTGAAATTCTCAGTTGTTTATTTCATTGATCTATAAACAAAATTAAAGATTTGTCTATTATATCTAGGCAAAGTGATATAAGTGGGAGAGTTTATGAATCATTAATAATTTATATTAATATTGCTTTTATATATTTATAAATATATTTATAAAATATAAAAGTTTATATTAATATTGCTCTTTCTTATGACAATACAAGTAGTTTATTAAATGGAAGATGGTATTGTAAGTAAGATAACATGAGTTTAACAATGAATTAACTTAGGATTTTTATGACCCTAGGCAAATCACATAACCTCCCTGAATCTTAGTTTCTGGAACTTTAATATGTCAATAATATAATATAATATATATATTAATATATGACACTTGTAATACATATATTATCCATATATTTAATTATTAGGCATAAATATAATATACCTTTATATAACAATAATAGTATAAGGTTATTGAAAAGAAATACAGAATATAATTTAACACATTATTTTTTATAATTTATTTCCCTCTTTGTTTTTGACTATTTGGCAGGTTTAATCTATTAAGAAAGTAAACTAAAATAAATTTATTAACTATCCAATTTATCGGGCGGCGCCTGTGGTTCAAAGGAGTAGGGCATCGGCCCCATACGCTGGAGGTGGCAGGTTCAAACCCTGCCCTGGCCAAAAACTGCAACTATCCAATTTATCTTGACTACCTTGACTCATTTCAGTTGGGATTTCAAACAAAAGTTAAAATATTTTGCATGCTAATAGCACAACATAATCAGAGGCAAATCGTCATTTCTGTCAGTTTAGAAAACTGGCTGGAAGTTTCTGCCAAGACAAACAACCCTTTTATTATGTGAAATTGTCTGCCTTTTCAACTAGCGTAGGTCCATAATTAATTATATGTAAATGAATAAATCATTTGGAGGAAAAAAAGGTAAATTTCAAAAAGATACACTTAAGCATATTGGCAACAAATACGCTTTCCCATCTCAAGGTGGGAAAAGGACTTGAAGAGAAACTTCTCTAAAGAAGACAGGCACATGGCCTACAGACACATGAAGAAATGCTCACCATCCTTAATGATCAGAGAAATGCAAATCAAATACCTTGAGATATCATCTAACTCCAGTAAGATTAGCCCACATAACAAAACCCAAAACCAGAGATGTTGGCGTGGATGTGGAGAAAGGGGAACACTTCTACACTGTTGGTGGGAATGCAAACTAGTACATTCCTTTTGGAAAGATATTTGGAGAATACTTAGAGATCTAAAAATAGATCTGCTATTCGATCCTATAATTCCTTTATTGGGTATATATCCTGAAGACCAA
>CAUYON010082901.1:0-13443 GCA_963573935.1 Arctocebus calabarensis
AGCTTCAGCCCTTTGTCTCTGCTGTCATCCCCTGAGGGCCAGGTGTGGCCGAAATTTAGCAAAGCCAGCCAGCCAGATGCTTTTCGGCTCACTCTCTCACCGCTTCCAAGCCAGGAGAGGGGCACAGACCAGCGGCACCCCACGTCCTGTCCACACCCCTCGAGAAAGTGTCCAAGAATCTGGACTCCATGGGGAGAGACCTCCAAACCTCCAAACCTCAGGGTGAGAGTGGAGGGGAGTGCCGGGAGCTCCAACTTGCAGGTAGAGAATATATACAGTTTTGTACAGCTTTATGCCTGGCTGGAGAGTGCCGTGGCACAGGGGGAAGGTGGTCCGGTTTTTAGAGGGTCTCTCCCATAGGGTAGAGTGGGAGGACAGCCTGGGCGATTCACTCAGTTCCAGCCCTGTCCCTGATCGATGTAAAGTAGATGAAAAAGCTGACAGAACAGAACAAGTTTGCAGAATCTCTGCCCTGTGGAGGAGACACTGGGCTGCTAATAGTCCTGACTTAGTCTGCGAGCTTTAGCCCTTTGTCTCAGCTGTCATCCCCCGAGTGCCAGGTGTGGCCGAAACTCAGCAAAGCTTTGGACCGCTTCAGCCAGCCGTCTTTCAGCTAGCCGTTTTTTCGGCCAGCCGCTTTTCGGCTCACTCTTTCACTGCTTCCGAGCTGGGAGAACAGCACAGACCCGCAGCAACCCACACCCTGTCCACTCCCCTCGAGTAAGTGTTCAAGAATCTGGACTCCGTGGGGGACAGACCTCCAGACCTCAGGGTGAGAGTGTAGGGGAGTGCCAGGAGTTCCAACTTGCAGGTGAAGAATATATACAGTTTTGTACCGCTTTATGCCTGGCAGGAGGGTGCCGCGGCACAGGCGAAGGAGGTCCGGTTTTTAGAGGGTCTCTCCCGTGGGGTAGAGTGGGAGGACAGCCGAACTCTGCTCGCTTGTTTGTATGGAGGTATGGCGTATACTGGGAGCTGTTCTCTTGGGGGAAGGGACTCCCGTGCACTTGGTGATGTGCTCTGTACCTTTTATTTGCATCCTTGGGGTCGCAGGTCGCTCCAGCAGGGTTGATGTGCGTTCCTCGACCTTGTCTCTTGGCTCAGCTCCAAACCGTTGGCTTTCTCGCTAAATTTCTGTCCTTTAACTCTCCTTCTGGACAGAAGCATCTGCAGAAAGCTGGCTACAGACCGCTATCGTGGCCGCAGTCAGCTATCTTATCAGGCTTAGGATTTGGACTTGGTTGTCATAAGAACGCCCTGCGTGTATTTAAGGTTCAAAGGGTGTTTGTGTATTAATTCGTAGATACACACACACAAAGAGGTAGGACGGTTTTTGTCAGCATTGTGCAGATGAGGAGACCGAGGGCTCTGGGAGTGTGGCCCCTTCCCCTGTATAGCAGGTATACTGGGGGCAGGCCTGGGATGCAACACTGTGGGGTCAGCACCGCAGCCACAGAGCTTTACCAGCCTCTTCTCTGGCCTCACTCAGCAAGCTCCATGCTGGCTTTCTCTGACTTTCCAAATTCTCGTTTACAGACAGGTGGGAGTCCATGGGATAGTGAACCAAAGATCAAAACAGCTCAGTAAGGCAGCCTCTTGCTGGGTGTGTGGTGGGGCGGAGGAGTCGGATGGCCACTGAGGATGGTGCGCCCCATAATAAAAGAAGTCAGGTCTTTGTTTTTATTCTTTATCAGTTCCTGGAAGCTCCTCCTTTATCAGCCTCCTTCTTAAACCTCCAGTGCCCAGAGAGAAGTGGGCCCTCTTGCTCCCAGGCAGGGGCCCCAAGGGAGCACACAGCCACAGCATGGACTGGAAGAAAAAGCAAAGATTTTCTCAGCAGAGGGACCAGGGGCTGAATCCTGGTTCCTCCTCTTAAAGCTCATCTGAGCCTCAAGTCCTCACAGGTAAAGTGAAGAGATCTTTCTTTAAGGTTCTTGTAGGAATTAGAAATGATATGTGTATGGCTGAACTTGATAGCTCATGTCAGTAATGCCTAGATATACAAGGAGGCTGAGGTGGGAGAATCACTGGCACCCAGGAGTTAGAGGTCTTGTAGTTGCACCATTGCCCTCCAGTGTGGGTGACAGACCAAGGCCCTGCCTCTTAAAAAAAGGTAAGAATAAAAGACATATGTGAAGCAATTACCTCTATACATGACACATAGTAAAGACACGATAAATGGTAACCATCAGCATCATTATTATCAGCATTATTATTGTTATTGAGTCAGGGTCTCACTGTGTTGTCCCGATAGAGTGCAGTGGCATCAGCCCAGATCACATCAACCTTAAACTCCTGGGCTCAAACAATCTTCCCGCCTCGTCTCCCAAGTAGCTGGGGCTACAGTTTCCCCACTGTGCCAGGCTAATTTTCCTATTTTTAGTAGGGATGGAGTCTTGCTCATAGTCAGGCTGGTCTCCAATTCCTGGCCTCAACGATCCTCCTACTTTGGCCTCTCAAAGTGCCAGGATTTACTGGCACAAGACACTATGCCTGTCTGATCATTATTATAATTAATTTCAAAAGTAATACATTCCTTCAAGTTAACTGATGAGGAGTTAAAAAAATGTAATACATGCTTCTTGTAACAAAATTATCTGAGGTTTTATTTCTGAAAAGTAAATAATCTCCTTTCCCCTCTCTCATTCTACCCCTCTCCACGTCACCTCATCTAGGTATTACTGTTCTTTATGATGGTAGTTAATGATCCGTGTTATAAATGTACACTGATTTTAATTTCTCTCACACTGGTGGACATTCTGGAAAAGCAATCAACATCCTTATGAACAGGTACAGGTAAATAACAACTACACTCATTTCACAAAATTCACACTTGGTTATGTATCACATAAAGACGCTCAGTCATTGACAGTCCCCATATGCGTCAGTGGCCCTGTAAGATTATAACGAAGCTGAAAACCTCCTGCAGCCTGGTGATGTTTGAATGATCCTTACCCAGTGCAGGCCTCGGCTCACGTGTGCGTTGACGACTCGGTTTTTAACAAAAACAGTTTAAAAAGCAGAGAGAGATTTTAAAAAACTTAAATAGGAAAAAGCTTTAGAATGAGAACATGAAGAAAATACTTATTATGTACAGCTAATATCATGTATTTGTGTTTTAAGCAAAATATTATTACAAAAGAGCCAAGATGTTAACTTTTTTTTAAGTTTACAAAGTGAAACAGTTACAGTAAGCTAAGATTAGTCTTGAAAGAAAGAACAATCTTTTTTTTTTGCACTTTTTGCCCGGGGCTGGGTTTGAACCCACCACCTCCGGCATATGGGGCTGGTGCCCTACTCTTCTGAGCCACAGTGCCACCCAGGAGGGTCCTTTTTTAAGGTAACTGTGTGTCTATAATCTCAGCACTTAGGGAGGCCAAGGCAGGAGGATATTTGAGGCCAGGAGTTGGGAGATGAGGTTGAGCAAGAGAGTGACACCCCATGTTTTCAAAAACTAAAAAAATTAGCCAGATGTGGTGGTGGGGCACTTATAGTCCCAGCTCCTTGAGGCAGGTGTATCTCTTGGACCCAGGAGTCCAAGGCTGCCGTGAGCTGTGACTGTACCACTGTACTCAGCCCAGGCAACCAAGAGCAACCTGTCTCTAAATAAATAAATAAAAATAGAAAGGTGATTATGTCAAAATGGGGCCATGAGGGTGGGCCCTAACCCAATTGGAGTGGTGTCCTTTAAGAAGAGAAAAGGGGACAGCTGGGTTGCACATGCAGAGAGGCCGTGTGAAGACAGGGAGAAGGTCGTGTCCGCAAGCCAAGGAGAGAGGCTTCAGGAGAAAACAAACCTGCCTGCAGCTGACCTTAAACTTCTACTCCCCAGAACTGTGAGAAAATAAATGTCTGCAGTTTAGGTCAGCCAGTCTGTCATATTTTCTTATGGTTGCCTCAGCAAAGTAACACAACAGGGCTATTAGGAAGATGGGATAATCTATTAAGAGAACTTAGATGAGAGTTTGGCATTTAAGAAAGGCCCAATAAAATTAGTTATCTGTTATGCTGTTGGTATTGGGGGATGCGAGGAAGAGGAGGAGGAAGGGCCACTGGGCGGGCGTCACCTGCTGGGGCTGTGTTCTGGCTTCTCCTCCCTCGGGCTTCCCAGGGAGCCGTGGTTTCCCAGTTAGTCTCTTCGGTTGGCCTTTGCTGGGCTCTTCCATTTATTCATTTATACATGTGTTGTACTATGTGCCAGCCCGGGGTCACCAGGGAAAACAGAGCAGGCTTGGGTCTCACTTTCACGAGACCTGAAGTCTCTCAAACCTTGAGCTGTGCCCTCGGGGGCGGCTGCAGCCTTTGCGGTGTCTAGGCGGCACAGGGATTCTCCTGGAGCTATGGCCAGCTCAGGAACATTACTAAGAACACGTGCACATCGACTCACTGACTGAGCAGAAGAAAAGAGTTTGTACAGGTCCTGCCTGCCCCTCGCCTACACGTGGCAGCCCCGTGGGACTCCCGCAGGGTCGCAGGGCGGTTTCTCTGCCCGCGCTGTCCGGACTGTCACGTGTGAGCACCTGAACTGCCACTAGAGCAACTGAGGAACTGGAGTGTGACTTAGACATATATGGAATTTTAATAAAGTCTAAATAACTGTATCAGGCTTCCATGTTGAATAGTACAATTTTAGTCCCTAACATGTATGGGTTTCTGTTACAATCCGGAGACCTCATTTAGCGCTTTTGTATGAATTCCCTGTATGCTGAGTGTGTTTACATCTTACAAAGTCTCAGGAAAACCAGAAGGAACCCAGAATTGTGCTGTGGACACACTGACACAAGCTGAAGTGATTACTTTGGTGTAAAAATGTATCATTTCCTGCCCCGGCACCCATAGTACAGTGGTTACAGCGCTGGCCACAAGCACCAAGGCTGGCGGGTTCAAACCATCCTGGACCTGCTTAACAACAATGAGAACTACAACTACAACAACAACAACAACAACAAAATAGCCAGGCGGCATTTTGGTGGGCGCCTGCAGTCCCAGCTACTTGGGAGGCTGAGGCAAGAGAATTGCTTAAGCCCAAGAGTTGGAGGTTGCTATGAGCTGTGACGCCACAGCACTCTACCGAGGGTGACATAATGAGACTCTGTCTCAAAAAAAAAAAGAGACTTTCCTCAGTGGGGATAACTTGAAAGGTCCTGACAAACCTGAAGAACTATTTTTAAATAGTAAGAATTTATGAAAAGAATGCTGGGTTTTTTGTGCAAAACACAAAAGCATGTTTCACTTCCCTTAGCAGCAGAAGAGATGAAAAACCATGATGAGAAGCATTCGTGGAAGGCACTTTGAAAGTCTCTGCATATCCAGTCCAGCAGCGGCAATGAGACCGTAGCCACAGTGGGCACTGTGGTTTGGTTGAAATGCCCGCATGTTCTCAATCGTGCCTCACACCCTCCAGCTTGGGATGGAAGGCCAACTTGAAACGCTGAGTGAACTCTGAGCCAAAGGAAGGTTTAAAAAGAAAAATAGACAAGAAAGGCCAAATACGGGAGAATAAACGATGAGAAGTAACCGGAGCTAGGATCTCATGGAGCACACCCACCCTGAAGGTTATAATCACTGGTTCTAGAATGCTACTTGGAAAATAAGGTTGGTGAGTCTAGGGAGTTGGCTTGACAGCCCTCAGAAACTCAAGTACCACAGAGGTCTGCTCCAAGGGCAGGCTGTAGCAGAAATTCAAATGATGGCTCCATTCGGGAGCAAAACTGAGCTGAGTCACGGGGATGTCCCGTGTCATAGGAAGCCAAGGTCACCAGCACTGCCAACCTGGCCTGCCTAGTAGCCCAGGTGCACAGGAACCGCCTCTTCAAACTACTGCAATTCTGTAATCGTTGTGCTATCGGAACCACTCTCTCGGCTCATCAGATTACCAGTTGAACCAAACTGAGACGCTCCAAAGCAAAAGAGTTTCAATTATGAGCTATGGCAGGTCACCAGCTGGGCCTCCTGATCAAGGCAGACATGTGGTCATCCCGGCAATGTTGGGCACTGGGTGAGGCCAAGCTTTGCAGCCAGAGATACCTCAGCCCCCATCTCCCCGACCTCTGACCCTTTGGCTGTGGCTTTATACGGATGGCTTTCCCATCCAGCGATGTCTGCATTTCCCTCAAAGTAATAGCATTTTATACTTTTATTCTTAAGAATAGATTGTCAGAGCGGAATTCTTAGGCTTTACGCCATATTTGCTGATGCTGTGCATGAGGTGAGGAGCACAGCAGCCTCCCTGGTAACCAGCAGTTCCCAAGTCTCAGAGGGAATGTTCACGGCTAATTAGCAGGTGCCTACCAAGTACTCTCAGGTCACCAAGGAAAACCCCTCAAGGCAAATATCTCCAAGTTGGAGAAACAGGGAGAGAAGCGGCATTATGTGGCTGAATATTGGGGATTCTCCCAGCACTGATGCTAATTTACTAAGGTCTGTGGAATTCAACAGCGAGGGTGCAGGAGGAAACCCTACAAAGTGGCTAAGACTTAATGTACGTGAGCCCTCATAGAAGCTCACTCTCGTTTATTTCCATTGTACGCGTATGAATCATGTAATCATCACCGGCATTTCTCCAAACCCTGCACTCTGACCACAGCTCCAGAAACCACTGTTGGAGGAGGATCCGGTCGCAGCCGGCGGATCCTGGAGCTTGTGTTTGGTTCATTTCTACTGCAGAGGGACAGTTATAACACTCTCAGGGAGCCAACTCTGTGCCATGAGGGACTGTGTCCACACAGCTCTGACTTCTAGATAAGCACAGAGTCCAAGTTACTTTCTGCAAGGATTGAGTATTAACTTTGAAACCACAGTTCTTCCTGCCCCCCACTGACTCGTCCTGGCAGAGCCCAGGGCACCTTTTGGGATGACGGGCTCAGCGGCACACTGGGACCTGGACAGGTGGACCGAGAGGGAAGAATGAAAGCCCCGTCCAGTGCCCATCGCAGGGAAAGCTGCAGAAGGCGAGAAAGGGGAGGGGTGGGAGCCTTGGGGGGCCACACGACTGCACCATCACATTACACAAGTGACAGTCCTTGAGCTGTCAACAAATTCTAGAAAGCAGAGAAGCAAACTCGTAAAAAAGTAACTTGCACTGTGTTCATTTCTCAGGCTCCAGAGCCGATCTGGAGAGTGGTTAGGCCTCTCACAGTGCCGCCTTTGGACTGCCATAGATGATCCAAAGTGCAAGAAGGATTATGATACGGATATCATTTTTGTAATTATTTGTTTGTTATTGTTGGAATTATCCTAACAACAGCATTGCCATGGCAACCATATCCCAAGAACTGTTTACCCTTGGAGCCTGAGACCACACCTGCAACAAAATCAACATCCTGGCTTGGCGCCTGTGGCTCAATGGGCTAAGGCGCCAGTCACATACACCTGAGCTGGCAGGTTCGAATCCAGCCTGGACCCGCCAAACAACAATGACAGCTGCAATCAAAAAATGGCCGGGCATTGTGGCGGGCACCTGTAGTCCTAGCTACTTGGGAGTGGGAGGCGGGAGACTCGCTTGAGCCCAGGAGTTGGAGGTTGCTGTGAGTCTTGAAGTCACAGCACTCTACCCAGGGTAACAGCTTGAGGCTCTGTCTCAAAAAAAAAAAAAAATCAACATCCTATCCCTTCGTGAAGGAATCTTAGATCCTGTGGCTTGGCCTTGGGCATTGAATTCCCCTCCACACTCTTTTCTTTTGGGTACTGACGCTTTGTCAATTTGATGTAAGCTGCTCCCATTTTCTAATCAGATTGCCACCCATCTCTCCCGATATCAGCATTTCTAGCAGCAGCTATAGTTGGATATTCTTGCTCGTGAGCAGCAGAACCCTTGTTTGATTATAGGTCTCTCGGAACTTTGTATGAGTAAGAAACACGGGATGAACCTCCTGCTATACTGATGTAAGACCCACGTTGGAAACTGAAGTAAACCTTGAAAGTGACATGAGTCACATTTCAAACTCCTGCTTCAGCAGACTTATGCCACAGCATATTGTCTTTTTATGTGAATAAATTGGCAATAGAAAGCACAGATGGCTCTTCCATGAATAATTAATTTCTAACACTTCAACTAGGAAATGAATTTCTGTTGACTCATAAATCAGAATGACAAACAAAGACGCGGTCTGCTGTCCTCCCCCACCAATTCTGCTTTTCCCTCCCCACATCTATTTTATCCATTTCTCTTTCACATGATCAATTTGCTGCCTCATCAAATTTTAAAGTTGGCTCCACCCAAGGCAATTGCCAGACAACTGTTTTTGTTGTTGTTATTCTTGCTCTTACCATTGTTAAGAATGGTTTGGTTTGTTGGCTTTTGAAAGTGGAGCTAGATGTTTATCCAAAAGTACTTTTAGTGAAGGTGGTAAACAAAGTGTTTCCCACTGTTCCCTTTTTCCTAAGTCAGAATTATAAGAGCCAGATTCTCTGAAGGTTTTCTGTCCCTGATTGCAGATCAGACACCTTTGAAAACACTCCTTCAAAACACCAGGGCACATACAAGGTCTGGCAATTAAGTTCAGGGACTAGCCACCTTGCACTTGTGTTGGCAGCACTGTGCAAACAACTCAGCAAGGTTTCCTAACCTCAGTGTATCTGCGTCTCAGAGCTGAGCTGCAGTGGTATCCTGGTGAGTGGTGTTTGTCCTTGTTGTTGCATGTTTTTGTGTGCTGTCATGAGAATATCAGACCGTTGAATTAGAGCAACAAACAAACATTCATAAATTTCTTGTTAAACTTATCAAGAGTAGAGGTAAAATTAGGGACATGTTAGTCCAAGTTTACAGGGATAATGCCATGAAGAAAACAGCAGTGTACACACAGATTAAATGCTTTCTGAAGGGAGAGAAAGTGTCACCAATGAAGAGAGGTCAGGGTGCTAGTAACAAGAAAACTGCTGAAAACATTGCAAAAATTCATCAAACTGTGCATCAGAATCATCAGGTGACTGACAGAAGCACAGCAGGTCAAGGGAACATCAACAGAGAGATAGTTAAGAAAATAACTCAGAGGAGTCTTCATGGCGGCAGCGCCAACATGGCAGCCACAAGGAAAATAGGTTAGACTTTCTAAGGTACAACACTGTCGTCTTCTGGGAAACTACCCTTCCTGGAACCAAAGGCAGCCCCGACTTGCATTAAGGAAACATAAAAGAAGACCTTGAAGATCTGAATAAAGAAATGAAGAAAAAGGCCAATCAAATTCCAACTGAGATAAAGTCTACTGAACAAAGTTTTCACCAGGATGAGAATGAGAACTCAACTTCTGTATATCCCCAGATAAAAAGGACCCACCCCTTGGTGCTGTCTGAGATGTCTGTGGAGACACAGCAGAGTGAACTAAATCACAGAGTCTATGTTGGGAGTGCAGCACAGGAGCCCTTACAGTGCCCGCTGAAATCACTGGGAGGACTGTCATGGATGGTCCAAAGTGCAACAAGGATTATGATATGGATATCATTTTTGTAATTGTTTGTTTGTTATTGTCAGAATTATCCTAACAACAACATTGCCATGGCAACCATATCCCAAGAACTGTTTACCCTTGGAGCCTGAGACCACACCTGCAACAAAATCAACATCCTGTCCCTTCATGAAGGAATCTTAGACACAGTGGCATGGCCTTGGGCGCCGACTTCCCAATTAATGAACTCAAGGCAAAAGCACAACCAAATGTCTTGTCCAGTGAAAACACAGCACACAGACTGGGTGTGATGAGTGAACTCAAATGTCCTCAGACTCTAACACACCACAAAACTGTAACAATGTGAAACATGTTTCTACGGCCATGAATTAAAGAATTTTTGAAATTTTCAATTTTTAAAACATTTTAGTGTTAAAACTGCACCCATACCAACATATGTTGTTTCAGGACCTTTTAATAAAAACCATTCTCAGTGGGAAAGAAAAAAAAAAAAAAAGGAAAGAAAAGAACTAAAATTCCTGGCATGAGGAAGGTTTGGCTCTTACATCACCACATTGCACTAGCACACACAGCACCGTCTGTGAGGGGATTGTAGCCAGTAAACAAATAACATATTGAGTGCACCCTTCCTACTCACATGATCTGGCCCCCAATGACTTTTTTGTTTAACCCAAAGATAAAGGAAATACTGAAAGAAAGTCATTTTGATATTTTCAGGACATCCAAGGTAATATGATGATAGTTCTGAAGGCCATTCCAGAAAAAGAGTTCCAAAATTGCTTTGAAGGATGGACGAGGTGCTGGAATCAGTGAATAGCTTCCCATGGGGAGTATTTTAAAGGTGATCATACTGATATTCAGCAATGAGGTATGTAGCACTTTTTCTAGGATGAGTTCA
This sequence comes from Arctocebus calabarensis, assembly GCA_963573935.1. NCBI lineage: Eukaryota > Metazoa > Chordata > Mammalia > Primates > Lorisidae > Arctocebus > Arctocebus calabarensis. The sequence continues at coordinate 10,303 of CAUYON010082901.1, forward strand.
CAAACTTAATTGTCCAACCTTGTATTAGTCAGGAGTGCCTTATACCAAATCTGCATTCATACCAGCTGCCCAACATCCAAGGGACCAGTCTTTGCACTAGCAGTGAGTAAGGATCTTTTTTTAGCCACTGGTACTCATCCTCTGAGAAAGCGTTTCTAGGAGGTCTGTTACAAACTCTGCCATCTGTGAATTCCCAGAAATCCAAAGTCACCACACAACAGATTGCCCCTTAATCCACGCTGGCCTGGAAGCTGGAATGGACCTTCCACTGCATTAGACCTATTTTCTCTGTTTAAAACCATGCTTTTTAGTGACTTTGTACCACGTTTGAATTGCCCATTCAAATTCTCCTTCTGTCTCCCTCACTAGACGGCGGGATCCGGGGAGCAGGGTTATGACTGCCTTGTTCATTCCTGGGGCCTTAGCACCATGGCAACCACATAGAAGATACTCAATAAATATGTGCGGATAAAATAAACTGACAGAAGGGGAAACGTGATTCAGCGTAACTGCGCCTGAAATGAAGAAGGAAAGACGTGTGGTTGCTTCCCTCCTCCTTCTTCAGAGGCTTTAATTCTTGCAAGTGCACCTGCTGCTTTTGTCTAGACCCAGTCTGGGACAGCCCTTTCTGCAAAGTGACTCCCACATGCAGATTTAATTATCAAACTACTGGTCTTTCTAATCTCCTTTCACTTCTGAACATCCCCTGTCTACCACCCTGAGCATCTGTCTCTCCAGCCCCCAGCCGGGGTCTGTCTTCTCACCATCCAGATCCACAGGCACCAGAGGGAGTTTTCTGGAATACACATCAGACTAGTCCTTCCCCTAACTAAATTCCCTCACAAATCTCCTTACCTCTCAGAAGACAAAGTCTACATTTTTTTGTATTTGAACTCAATCTAACCACCTGGCAGCTTACGTCGGTGTCCATCATCCACCTTGCCAGCCTTGGGCTGGTTCACACGGCACCCCAACCCTTTCCGCAGCCCTCACATGCTCTGTGGGCTGGTTCTGCTCCTTCTGCCCAGAAACTGTGCTTCTCCCTTCTTCACCCACAAGCTCTTACTCACACTTCAAGGTTCGGTTCCCTGTGAGCGCCTCCAGAAACCCTCGCTGGCACTTGCCTCTTGTCCCACCCTCAACCCCCAGACTGGCTGGGCGTCTTTCCTCCCCAAGGCCTGATGCGTGATGATGTCACAGTAAATATCACATTATGTATAGTTTTGATTTTGCTTGTGTCCTCTGTAACATATATGCCTCCAGAACCACCACCATGCCTTCCTTTTTCATCTTTACATTTCCAACACTAACAGATTGCCTGAATTATTATTTAACAAGCAGTTCCAAGCACATCCTCAGATCCTCGAGCCAGCCATGCCTGAAGCTGGTGCCATCCCCAGACTCAGCATTTCTGTCAGCGTTACACTCTCTTTTTCTCTAGAATTGGGATGTCTACCGCTTCTGCAAAAATTTCGATAGTGTCCAAGTAAAATAGCCACTTGAGATCTCAAGCTTCATAACCACTCTAATTTTGAATACAAACAGCAGTGGAGAATAGTAACTAGTGAAGGCTATAGTTTCTGCACAAGTCAAGTCAAGTTCTCTATAATATGCTTTCAGCTGAGGTACCAAGAAGGACCATGGCATAAATTATTAAAATAAATCCTTTGTGCATTAGACTGTCTCTAAAATAGACTAAATAGGAAGTTGGCTGTGCTATGAGAAAATCTTGGCCCAATAATATGTAATGTTATTCTTTAGATGTGTTTGGATAGGATACAGACCAAACGTCCAAGGGCATTTTCAGCAGAATAGAAGCATCACGCCCCAGCCTGAAGGAAACCTACTTGACAGCAGAGCTTTAATTTTTTTTGTTTTTGCAGTTTTTGGCCAGGTCTGGGTTTGAACCCACCACCTCCGGTATATGGGGCCGGCACCCTAGTCCTTTGAGCCACAGGTGCCACCCCAACAGCAGACCTTTAAAGATGGAAGTTGGCACAAAGCTCCCCAGTACAAAGTGGGTGTTTCATGATGCCTGGAATTATAAGCATTTTTGGTGACAGGGTCTAGGAAGTCCTCCCTCTCTGACCTCCATCTGCAGATGGGCAACAAAAGCTAACAGTGGACCAGAATTGATTAATTTCCCTGAGGAGTAGCCCATGATTCCCCCGTGCCCGGTCCCTCTGAGCTGGGCTGGACATGAAGCAAGACTAATTCCTGGCTTGTACAACTCTACAACCCGGAGCAGACCCCTGCTGGAGAGCAGGCAGGAGGGGCCCGGCTGGCAGTGGGGGCACGTGCAGAGGAACCCCGCCGCGGTGGTGAGCCCTGGGGCATCCGCAAGTTCAAGTACAGAAGTGGGTCGAGCCTGGGCACACAGCACAGACCACAGGGGGCCGCCCCACATGTGATTATTAAAGATGGAAAGGTGCCGCAGAGAACCAGGTGGAGTGGCATTCACAGCAGAGATTTACTTTTTTTTTCTTTTTTTGCAGTTTTTGGCCAGGGCCAGGTTTGAAACAGAGATTTACGAAGAGCATCCCCAGGCAGATAGGAAAATGGAAAATGGCAACAGCACTGGACAGGTAGGGTCTCTCCTAAAGCAGCTCAGGCTGGGGCAGGTGTTGGGGCAGGAGACCCTGCAGAAGGTCTGAGGGTTATCTGCTAGAAGGATTCTGTACCCTGGAGGGCACATTTTAACAGAACCAGAAAAGCAAGGAGAGTTCTGTCCTTTGCTTCATGACTGCCCAGACCCACAGTGACGCTGCCTCGCCTCACCACAAGCCTCCACGTGCACAGGCCGAGTACTCCTGATCTCACTTGCTAGGGGAGAAAACTGAAATCAAGAAACACTACTCGTTCAGGGTCACTTTCCCAGCCAGTCGCAACACTAGAATCCAGATTTTGATCTTCCTCTCCCAAAAGTAGGTGTCCTCCTGTACCAGACTGTTGGTCTAAACACTGCCAAGTGTGGACACAACTTAAAGCACAATGCTACCTCTGTTTTTTTGTTTTTGTTTTTTTGGGGGTTTTTTTGTAGGGACAGAGTCTCACTTTATCGCCCTGGGTAGAGTGCCGTGGCGTCACACAGCTCACAGCAACCTCCAACTCCTGGGCTTAGGTGATTCTCTTGCCTCAGCC
>CAUYON010082902.1:0-36389 GCA_963573935.1 Arctocebus calabarensis
ATTCCTCTTGTTATTCACTTCCAGTTTAACACTGTTGTGCTTAGGAAAGATACTTGATGCGATTTCGATCTTCTTAAATTTGTTAAAACTTCTGTGGCCTAACACACACTCTACCCTGGAGAATATTCCCTGTGTACTTAAATTTTTTTTTTTTTTTTTTTTTTTTTTTTGCAGCTGTGGGGCTGGGGTTGGGTTTGAACTCACCACCTCCAACATATGGGACTGGTGCCCTACTCACTGAGCTACAGGCGCTGCCACTACATTTTGTTATTTGTGACATGTTCTTTGATAATATTAACAAAAGATATTTTCAAAGACACCAGTAATTGCTGAAGCTCATGAAATTTGCAATGGCACTCCTTTTCATCAATTTTTAATGTTTAATATGGACAGTAATATCAACTTTACTGCATTATTGTGAAAGTTCAATGAAATATTCTATGAAATGAAACCAGCGAGGATGCTCTGAGAAGCATCAGCCTCCAGGATTGAATTCACACCGCATGACTCTCTTCTACACTCTCAATCTCTCTTGAGATTTACTTTGTGTTTCAGATTACATCTTACAGCAATAGGAGCTATTATTATTTGTAATGAATCATTAGGATCATTAAATCTACAAATGTTTAAACTTGCTATCAAAATTTCATTCTTAATTTTGTCCTCAAGTTTCCTCTCACCGACTGGTTTTTCTAAAGGCAAAGAAAGTTGTCCAGTATCTGCAATAATTATCTCTACTTCCATCAGCAATGTGAATCACAGCTTTTATTGTTATTTATTCCAAGTCATTGGAACTAAATAACCTCCATTCTTATATTTGTTGTTTGATTTTCAATTACCAGAGTGTAGATTATGTAAAGATAGAATTAGGTAAGTACAGGCACAGTTTCTTATTTAAAACTCTGTGGGGTTTTTCCTCAGTGAAACCATAGCAAATCCTAATAGTTCCAAATAGAGGTTATTTGCTAACCTGCAAGAGAACAAAGTGAGTTTTAACAGCAGGAGATGACCACAGTATTCCAAGGAGGAACACATGAGCAGTAGATGAGGGATGGAGCCTGGATAATCTCACCTTTGTGAGGTGCCCAATTCTGTAAATGACTTCTTCACTTCATTCAACCCTCTCCATCCAGTCACTGGCCAGTCTGTTCTATTTAAATTACCCTATCTCAGCGTCTGGCCTAATCAGAGTGGTAGTCTGCACAGTCAACTCATTGTTCCTGCAGTGCTCAGCTCCATAGGAGCCAAAACATAATGGACCTACATAATGGATGGCTGAATTGGAAATAAAAATAAGCTATTTGTTTGAAATTTACCTCCCATTTATTATATACTTGCATAGGAAGTCTCCTAAGAGTCTGTTGGGGAGCCTTGTCTGGAAAAGTTATATAATATATGTTTATGTGCTGAGAGTGGAATACACATGTGATTATAATAGTCTTTCACATCACTGATTTTTTTTTATTTTTTTGTAATACAACCTTGAGAAAATTTGAATGCAAATTCTGTTACCAACACATGACTACATAACCTACCAGTTATAAGAGAAAGAGTCATGTACATTCTTCACACGTAGACATAAATCACAGGTTATAATTGTAGTTTTAATCATTAGGGAGTTTGAAACATTCTTCACCTGTGCAGTGTGCATATTACTATTTTATCAAATAAGTGATTTCTCTGTACAATCTGTCAAGATTGAGAGACCTTATCTGATAATTTAGACTCAAACATTACAGAGGTCCATTTTCCATCTCTGAAAGCACTATTACTTCAAGCATAAGTGCTGTTATTGGTAGAAGAAATTTTACTTGCATTTCACTCTGTGTTTTTCCACTGTTATCATTCCCAGATCACCATTCAGCATGCAGCCATCAAAGTACAAGATACATGGTTCTTCCATTGAACACCAGAAAACAATGTGCTAGGGTAATTTGCCAGCTCTGCTGAGCAGGATCACTTAAAATTTATGAATTATAAATGGAAATTAAAGATAAACAATGTCTTATACGTAGTATAAATAAAGAGGTCCTCTATGGGAAAGGGGTGAACATTGAAAGTATGACAGGATTTGGTCTTTTCTTCAAAAGTCTCTTAATAACAAAATTGCATAGGAAGCCTGCATAGGAAAACTTGTGAACACATCTGAACCATGAAGTTTCTTTTGTTCAAAGTTTTAAACAAGGGAGATACTATTTTTTTATTCCAAAGATTTCAGAAATAATTGTAAATCATCTCCATGTATATCACAGATTAATCTTTATTCTATAACATAAAAAGCAAGCAAACAAAGAAAAACTATTGTGTACAAAGACCTGGGAAGGTGACTGCATCCAATCATAAAGACGGAGTAATCTATTTATTCAAGTTTTGGGACTTTCCTGGTTTTAAACTAAAAATATTATATTCAGGAAACCATTTTGGTACTGGGAACATGGAAATAATTGGTTGCCTTGCATAGTCAAGGCAAAAAATGAGTACAGCTTTTAATTAGAAGCTAGTTATATCTCGTCAACACATTTTAGCTCCAAAATCCAGAACATACGCACATATGAATGACTGAGTAAGACCAAAAAGGAACTGAGAATAGGAAATGAGTGATAATCCAACAAATTTCAATGGCAAAACAAACAACACAAAATATATTAATAGTGGTCACTTAGCTAGTGCTTCCTAATGACGAAGATCAATTCCCATGGGTAAGTGAAATGCCTTCAGCACACTCTGATGGTTAACAGCATGTTCTTTGGACTTGGAGTGCTATAAGACATGAATGAAGATGTGTTTTTATAAGTTAATGCATATAAAGTAGCCAGAATGTAATGTACGGCGTTGTTCCTTCATCTTCAATCTGACATTTGGTATGTGTGACAAATATTTCCTGTTGGCCTTCTCTTCCATTGTAAAATTTGTCTCTTGAAATTGATGCAGTATCAAACAATGAGGAATATAAAATAAGATGACATATATTCAGGTATTAATATTTTCAGCTTTCTTTACATGTTGTTTTGATATTGCTACTCTGATTATATATGTATGGATATGTAAATATCTATATATACACATGTGCATACATGCAGATTTGTGTAGAGTATATAGTTTGTTTAGCTAACTAGTTATATAGATAAATTGTGTTTTGTATGATCGCAATTTCAAAAAAGATGGTTCTTTTTAAAATACATGATTACATTATTCATACTTTTTTTAAAAGATTCAGTTTGTACTTAATGCTTATGTCACCCTTTGATTACATTTGTATAATATCAATGTCATATTGGGACAGGGATAGTCAATGAATAAAAATTTAACTTAAAAAAAATTTGTCCAACATTTAATTGAAGTTTTGCCAAGTTTATACGCAAATCTGTGCCTCAGGAATAAAATTTACCAAAAATATTGTTACAGTTTATGCTACTCTGTCATTTTATAGATAAGATAAAGAATATATTATGCATAGTATATAATGGTGAGTAAATGGTTTGAGGTTGATGTATTTTGGAATTACAGTGCATTTATAAAGTTTATAGTGTCTTCCTGATTCATCTATGTAAAGTAGCAAACAAAATATTTTAGAATCGAGTTTTATTTCATTTCCTCAAATGAAATAAAATTATAATACGTATAAAGGCCATAAATTATAAATACATAAAGGTCTGTTGTTTTTACCTTCTATCATCATTATCACTTCAATCAATATTATGCTTTACAAAAAGGGAGAATAATATTGCAAATTAAAAATAGCTTGATTTACACAGAGTATTGATAGTAAAACTCATTAGATATCTACTTATGGAGAAAATTCTGTTTTCTTTGCTACTTTATCAGATATTTATAAGAACCTATTTTGAGTTCCTGGGCTATACTCTATCATATTATCTAAAAGAGCAGGATTGCTAAGGAAATGAACATTTTATAACTCTATAATTCGTGCATAATTCAGTTGTTTGCAGGCTTGTATTCACAAGTTACTGTAAGTTTTATAGACACATTTATGTACACATTTAATTAGAATAATATTAATTATTAAAGACTTCAAATGGTTATTTACTGAATGAATATGCTATCTAGTATTGACAAAATTTGAAGTAAAACCTACTAATACTTGAAAATTATATGCACTTTATACTGCTAAAGAAAACATCTCTCATATATATAGTGAATTTACAAAAGATACTGATAAAGAGAACATTCTGAAATTGAACTTAGGGTATTGCTTTTACTTTCCAAAGAAATGACAAACTGGTTAGGACTGATGGACAGTCCCACTATAACTTACTCATGGGAACAATAGAAAAGATAACTAAGAATGACCCAAAGGGAACACAAATAACTGTTAGAAGTACTTGTGAAGTGTAAGTTTCTTTGAACTGGCATGCAAAAAGGGTATACTTCAGCATCTAGGAATGTTTAATGGTAAGCTTATCAGAGGTATAATATATTTTTAAACAGATTAAATTTATGTTCTCGAAAGAGACATTGTCTTCCTCTCTTTCATTACAAGATGGAAATAAGCAGAAATCTCTCATGCCATAGGTAATAAATTGAACAATATCAAAGGTGTGTTAATTCCATGCTAGGGAGATTAATTGATAGAAACAGATGTGGGCAATCAACTAACTACTAACCTCTCCACTTCCGAATTTTCAAATTGTGTTGATTACAAGCTAAGGTGTATAACTGTTTTCCAGAAATGCTTATTTCAAAAAGGTTTAAGAGAGATTGTTTTTCTTTCAGAAAATACGTATTGAGAATGTAATATATATTCTGGGAAATACATTGGTAAATACTTGTTCTAGTAGAGCTAACAGTCTAGCTTTCAGATTAGAGAAATTATATGACGTAGTGGTAAAAATTGAAATGTAATACCTGGAATCGATCCACAATCTTGCCATCTTCTAAATCATCAGAAGGGGCAAACCTGGGGCTTGAGACTCAGCTCTTATTCCAATACCCAACCAGAGATAGAGCAGGTAAAATCTTCAGGAAACAGGAAGTCATTGGAAAAAAAAATAGACACCTGTGATGACATAAGCCACTATAAACTAGCAGCAAACAAAGCAATGCAAAACTAATGAAGTAGAGGAATATAGATATCAAAGAAAACATATATATTATACATATTATATATGATATATTATATAATGATATATATGTATATATGAAAAAGGGGAATATATTTATTTTATAAAATAAAGTCCAAAATTGAGAAAGGGAGGATACACAAAATGAATTAAGCTAAAACAAATTAAAATCATAATCCAAAAGAACAGATTAAGTATAACCCTTTCAAAAGATAACAAGTTGTAGAAAATAGTTTTTAAAGCTTTAATAATTAGTAATTTAGGAGAAATATCATTTTATAAAAGTAATTGAAATGCCCATAGAAATGATACATTTGAGGATTAAAAATGTTTGAAGGATTAATGAAATTAATTTTCCATAATGAAAAGCAAGTGAAAACATAACATTGAAAGTGCTCAGTAATTGTCAATAAAGATGAAAAAAATGCAACTCTGTAATATAAAACAAGAGATAATATAGTGAAATTTATAAAATTAAGAAGGAGAAAAATCCTAAAACCTTTTAGAGAAAAAATACAGATCACTATAAGTAATGAAAAATAAAAGATGACAATAAAATCCTGTCCAGCAATTCTGGATCTTTCTTAAAAATAATGTTTTCAAGGTATAAATAGAAACAACATTTAAAGATGAATCCCATAGAATTGTCATTTTTGTGTGTTGCAATTGTGGTATACTTTAGGCATTCAAGGATTCAGAAGTGCTGTCATAGAAAAGTCATAATTAAAAACATTCTTGGAAAATAATTGAAGGAACTATAAAAATAAATTCTTCAAAATAATGGGGAATCATTATCTGAAGTAACATTATCTCACTATCAGTAATATCAGAAAACTGAATACTATGTCCCTATGATAACATGCAATAACAAGTAATCTATGCTATATCTTTAGGAAAGAAAAAAGTAACTTGACTTTAACAAGCATTTCAGAACTAAATTTCAGTTCCTGGAAAAGACAAGAAAAAGAAAGACAAGTTAAATTACATGAAAAAGAAGCCAAACAATGTTTAGTGACCCTGCCCAACTAGAGAAACTCTTGGCAAAGTCTCCCCGTCCAGGGTTGCTTCCAGCTGGCACAGGAAGGATTCCAGGCAAGACTAAATAGCAAGGGTCTATCATCATCAAGGAACACCTGCAAAGGCCAGAGGAGGTGGTTGTGTCCTCAGTTGTGCAGACAACAATGCAAGAATTACAAAGATGTTCAGGGAAACCAAAGACAATAAGGATAGAAAATTAAATGAAAATTAAAAAGCTATATTCAGTATATGTTTCAACAAATTATAAAATCATTTCACAACTGGGTGTATATGCAAAGAGGATGGAGTGTTATCTGCTTTCTCAAGTTTATTTCACATTATTTATAATAGCCAAATATGTTTTCTAATTATAATGTTATATATTTTTATATTCAGACATTACCTTCCATAGTCTGGACACACTTTTTATCTATTAATGTTTTACCTCTCTGAATTTTTTTAAGAGGTAACTTCTACACTTTTCTTTCAACTTTAAAATGAAAAGCAGCCACTCTTAAAGATATTTGCTTATCTAATGAAGAGTCTTATAAAAGAGTGATAAATGCTAGTGTCTTTGTCAGTTATGTGTACAAATCACTTTCTTAAAGTTGGATGGAAAACTGAGTTTGTAACTAAAGGCACATAGAAAGAAATTTTTGTTCCTATTTTAAGAGAAAATGATTCAAGGTTGTTCTTCTCCTCAGCAATTTCAGCCTTAAAGTACTGACATAAAACCTCCTCAAAAAGAACTTTAAACCTCCCATTGTTAAAAAAAAAAAAAGGAAACACATACAAATAATTGTCTTTCAAACTATAGCAATTTTTGTTTGAGAAGTAAAATAGTGAATATCAGTTCTGAAAACAAAATTTTAAAAAATCTCCTTCTCTTAATTCATAACGCTTTGAAAAAGTCTATCTCGGTTATGAATAAAAAAAATTTGTAATGTTCATGATAGAATATAATTGAAGTATTCATTTGATTTACATAGGTGAAATCTGAATAAGTTTTACTTACTGTTTTCAGAAACACATTCCCTTACTGTTTAAAAACTACTGAACTCTGAGATTCTTGAGGGTAGAAAATGTCCATTTCCAAAATAATTGAGGCTAATGACTTTGAAAGAAATAATGCCATCTTCATTCATCCACATAGGTAGTGGTGTTGGACTGGTCTTTATTCAGGCAGTGGCAGAAAGGACATTTGAACTGCCAGGTTTTAGCAGCAGCTGAGCACATTCATGGCACCCCACAACATATTATGATGTGTATTAATATGGGAAGCGGGAGCGTTTCCCTAGAGAGAGCCAGCCAATGTGCTACAGGAGACAAAGGAGGCAAAACAATATTTAACATTCTCAAGAGAGCTTTCAGAAGCCAGCAAACATAAAAACAATGGTGAACTCCAAAGAACCCATATTATCCTATTCTTGTAGAAACCCATAGCACACCTGTACCTTGGATGCTACAAGCACTTCTGGTCATCACGTTTTAAGATGAGCATTGGGGAAGGTCCAGAGAGGAAAAGTAAATAGTGAAAGGATATAAAAGGCAACTGAACATAATATGTCTTTGGTGATAGAAAAGGGGGAGGGGGAGCAGAAATGCAGTAAGATAAAATTTAAAAGTTTAATTTAAGTGGCAAACATAAATGATTAAGATGTTAGTCAATAAAAACAAATGAGTACATTATATAGCACTTAACAACAATGGGGATTTTCTCACTACAATGCATTATCCAAGGAAGTGTATAATTTTAAGGAGGATTTTGGTAAATAAATATAAGTGGTAGCATATAGAAGGAATTCATCATGTTTAAGGTGGGTAACAATATAATTTATCAAGCTAACAGGGATTATACTGAAAATAAAAGAATGATTAGCTATATGTATGTACATGCAAATGTAAACCAGGAAAGTCCTTGCCAAACTGGGAAATATGATCGTATTATATTTAGGAAATAAACTCTTTGGCTTATATAGGTTAATGTAAGAAATAAAATGCATCTGCTCTTTTGCAGTATAGACTAATGTTCTTATTGCTACTATTTAAATAAATCCTGACTTCATATATAGACATAGAGAATGTTACCTGAGAAATCTGATATTTTAAAATCAAATAGTGGGAAGTCATATGTCCTTTCACTTAAATAACATGGATTTTGAAATTGTACCATTGAGTGACAGTCATTGAAGAAGAGAGAAAGGATTTTCCATTTTCTACCTTGTTTTAAACCTCTGCTTTCCTAGAGTGATAATATATTGAATCAATGCAATATTGTATAACTTTTAAGTGTGTTTCTAGCTCTGAAACATGAACCTGAAGAAAAAGAGAAGACTGGATGCTGAGAAAGTTTTAGAGTATGGTTCTAAAGTTAAAATATATGAATCTAATATGCATGACCAGATTCTAGGAGAAAGCAAAAATTGTATATATTTCTAAAGTTGTGTTAATTCAATTTAAAATGTGCTTTAGAAGATCAAGTATGTCAAGGTGTTAGCAAAGACTGATATGATAAATATGTAGATATAATGATGTATGAGTTTGGATAATTAAATTCTCAAACTCATCCTAGACAATGTGCTACATAACTCATTGCTGGTCACCTTCAAAGTACTCCCCTTGTCAATCTATGCACTGAAGCCAGAGTCTTGTCCACAATTCAAACCAATTTTGGAACTCTTTTTCTGGAATGATCATCAGAGCTGTCATTGTACAGAGGTCTGTCAATGAAAGTTTTGAACTTGCCTCTGTGCACTTACATTGATAGCACTGTACAAAACAACTTTGTAAGATTTATCAGTGTCTCACAGCTGTGCTCATGTAGATGCATGGTGAGGTCTTGCTGAGTGGCATTCATTATTGCTGTTGTGTGTCTTCATGTGTTGTACAATGACAGCTCTGATGATCATTCAAAATTACTTTTAAAGGGTGGTACCTGTAGCTCAGTGGGTGCTGGCTCCATATACTGATGGTTCAAACCTTCCCCAGCTAAATTGCAACAAAAATATAGCAGGGCATTGGGGCAGGCGCCTGTACTTCCAGCTACTCAGGAGGCTGAGGCAAGAGAATCGCCTAAACCCAGGAGTTGGAGATTGCTGTGAACTGTGATGCTACGGCACTCTACTGAGGGCAATCAAGTGAGATTCTGTCTCTACAAAAAAAAAAAAAAAATTTACTTTTAAGGGTAGACTAAGCACAAGCATCATACATCACTACCCAAGTGAGTACTTGGAAGGTTACTGAAGTGGTATTCAGCAGTGAGTTATGTTGCACATTTTCCAGGAAGAGTTCACTAACCTAATTATCAGACCACAAACTCTAAGCTAAATTTGTAAAATAATCTATTAACTAAATAAAATTCACAAAAGTCACAACTAAAAACTACCCACCTTATGTATCACAAATATTCAATAGCCTACTTAAAATTTTAACTTAGAAATCACAGAAGCCTCCAAACACATGCCCCAAATTCATTTAGCTTGTTTCTTCCTTTGAATATCAGTCCAGAAAATACTCTTCAAGTTCCCGAAGTCAAATGATGCCCTCCCTTGTTATATACTCAAAGATCTCCCCTGAAATATTTCTTTATCATTAATATAACACTTATTATTATATGTATAATTATTTGATTAATATTTATCCTCATTATCAGACACTTAGTTCAATGAAATAAAGGCTTGTCAACAAAGACATATAAAAAGTAGTTTGCCCTTATATATCTAATGCTCAGAGTCATTGTGTAAAACATTATGATTATAAATAAATATTGTGGAATAAAATATTGCCTCTATTTAATTTTTGTGTGGAGCCATGGTTCTCAAATTTTAACCAGCATGAGAATCACCTGGAGGGCATGTTTAAACATAGATCACCAGCCTCACCTCGGAGATTCTGATTCAGCAGGTGGCATGTGGGCTGGGTAACTGCACTGCTTGTGAGTTCCAGGTGATGACACTGCTGCACTTCTTGGCCCACTGACTGTATTTTGGGGAGAATGCTGGAGTGGAATTACTGGGCAACACAGAAGGACACTTTCAGCTGAGAGTACACGTTGTCAGTCTGCAGATTTACAAACTCAACAGAGAAGTCTGAATGTTCCCCCTAGCATAACCTCTCTGTGAGTCAAATATTTTCCTTTTGTTTGGTGATTAGGCTAGATTTTTTTTTTTAACTTTTATTAAACATGTATTTCCTCTTGTGCAAGCTATTCATGTTTGTTTCAGTTGGAGTCAAAATTCCTACTCATTTTCAGGGCTTAACTTAAGCATCTTTGCCCCAGTTTAGGCCTCCTCTTTGAGTAGTCCTGTGTGTGGGCCCATACTACTGAGCATTTCTGTGTTGGGTTATGATTGTCCACATTCCTGTCTCCCCCCAGTGGATGAGGAGCAAAACTGAGTCTTATTTATTCTTTCCCTCAGTACCTAACCAATCGGTTGGCACAGGTTCTGTGTCAATTATTTAATAAACTAACGACTGCATCAAAAAATATATATATATAGCCTCTAAGTAGGATTACTAACAATTTCTTTCTTCCCTGAAATTTGGACCTTTATTAATCAATAGTATGTACCCAAATGCTCTTCTACAGTTTCCAAGCCCAGGTCTTGAGAAGATAGCAGCTTTAATTTCTCACATTTTGTAAAACCAACTACTAATAGCGAGAGGAAATTTATGCTATCTTGCTGAGGAGAAAGGGGATGTGAGAGAGAGAGAGACAGCGAGCTAGAGAGAGCAAGCCATGGAGAATAAAACACCGTGAAGAAATAGATGAGCCTGTGGAGGGACACTGGAATGCCAACAAGTGGGTGACGCCTTCTTGAATTTTCCAGCCTAACCCAGTTGCAAGCTCAACACAGCTAGGTAAAATTTCCAGCTTTGAAATGAAAAAGTCCTACCCCGATTCCAATCCACATAATCATGAGAAATAATGATTTATTGGCTTTATTCCAGAGTTTTAAGGTTATTTCTCAAATACCAGTTGACAATAGAAAACCTTAATGAATCAATATTACTTATTCAAGTTATGAGAGAGGTACATTTGTGTTTTATAAAAAGTAATACTTAAGATTTATTCAGTTCTAGAGTGGATATAAGAGGTAGTGGAATATAAAACCTGAAATCCAAATCTTTGTGAGATTTATTAAGGAATGGGTATCAAAAAAAGGGTTTTGTTTTTTAGTAGACTAGTGATGATATTCACTATTCCTTAGCAACGTTAATCTTTCTAACCTGTGTTTGTTTGCATAACAATTTTTTTCTGTGGGATTGAAGAGGAAAGGTTAAAACATATACATGACAAAATAAAAATAAAAATTATAAAGGAGAGAAAAACAAATTTAACAAGATTATGCCAGTGAAAATTAAGTTTACATAATATGCATCAGGAATTTTCAGATCATTACTATATGATTTCTAGTAATTTTATAGTTTCTTTGCCTTTATCTCTTTAAGTAATCCCACTCAAGAGATACTTTCCTAAGGAACCAACATTCATGTAGGTCCAAATTCAATTTGTGATTAATTAAGTTCACTCCTTGTCACAGCCCCTCTGGCCCTGGTCTCCATCTCCCCAGGAAGGAACCAGGCATGACACAGATTAGAAGTACAAGCTTGCAGGAGGCAGACTAATCTTGATTGCAGGGTAGCCCTGAGCAACCTCCCCAGTAGCCTTTTATTGAGAAGTACAAGAAAGGTGAGGGGAGTATTAGACAATGACTACTTGCCTAAGGATCACCTAGGTAGGGCTCTGGCTCTTTCTCCCCATGAACACCTGTGTATGAATTGCCCGAGGGTCCTCTCCCACCCCCTCACAAATCCTCTTGCTTAGAGGTCCTCTGACTCTAGGAGTCCTCTACAACTCCTCTTTAATATCATCAAAATCTTTCCTATCTTATAGAGTCCTACTTTAATAAGTTAACTTAAATTATTCTCTCAGGAGACATGTAACATGCACGTCACCATTTATAATCTGTTCATATTTTTGTATTCTTTCCCAAAAGTCAAGAAGTAATTTTCTATTTTTTTTAACTTTCAGAAAATTAGGGAATATGCATGTCTTATTTACATACTTTGTTTTTGTACAGATTGAGTCAAAGTTGTAAGTGTGCCCTTGATCCAAATGATGTGTACTATCCCCCAAAGAAAAGATATACATTTACCGAACCCCTTGTCCTCCTAACCCCCACATTTTTTTTTATATTTACTCCCATATCTGTACATAAGTGTTGATCAGTGAGTTCCAATTGGTGTTGACATGTGTTTATTTCTCTATTCTCGTGATGCTTCCCTTAGAAGAATGATTTCCAGTTCCATCCATGTTGTCACAAAAGATACTAGATCACCATTTTGGATGGCTGAGTATCCAGATGATGGCTCCATAGTATGAATATATCACATTTTGTTAATCCATTCATGTATTGGTGTGTACTTGGGTTGTTTTCATGTTGTTGTGATTGTGAATTGTGCTGCTATAAACAATTTAATACAAGTGTCCTTTTTATAAAATGGCTGCTTATTTCTTTAAGTATAAACCCAGCAGTGGGATTGCTGGATCAAATGGTAGGTCTGTTTCAATTATTTCACATATCTCCATACAATTTTCTATAGGAGTTGTACTAGTTTTGAGTCCCACCAAAGGTGTATAACAGTTCCTTTTCCTCCACATCTATTGCTTTAGAGTTAGGTTACAGCTTATTGTAGTTTTGATTTGGATTTCCCTGATGACTGAGCACTTTTTCAGGAGTTTGGTGGTCATTAGACTGCCTTCATTAGAAAAGTTTCACTTCATAATGGGATTATTTGCAGAAGAAAAGAAATGACCAAGATCAGAGCAGAACTAAATGAAATTGAGAACAAAAGAGCTCTCTAAAAGATTAATGAAGCCAAAAGTTAGTTATTTGTAAAGATAAACAAAATTGCCAAATTTCTTGCTCAATTATCTAGAAACAGAAAAGAAAGGATTCTAACATGCTCAATGAAAAATGAAAAAGGGGAAGTCACAACAAATATCACAGAAATACAAAACATCAGCTCAGAATATTTTTAAAATCTCTATGCCCATAAACTTGAAAATGTGGAGAAAATGGACAAATTCTTGAAAATGCACAACCTCTGTAGGCTCAAACGGGAAAGAAAATAGAAGAACAGACCAATACCAAAACGGAAGTAGAAATAAAAAAGGCTTCCAACTAAAACACATCCCAGACCAGATGATTTTTACATCTGAATTTTACCAAACCTACAAAGGGTATCTAATTATTTTCTGCAATGACTTCTCTGTTTTCAGATTTACAAGGGTGCTTCTGGAAATAGTTCCACAACTTTTATTTGAGTGAGAGTCAAATATACTCCAAAATTCAGCATTTTGAGATAATAGGCATGAAATGGGTACATATTGTCCAAGTAAGTGTATAATGCAAGATCTACACAGACCTGAGAGAGTGCTCCCCAATAAGCCCAACAAATATTTCTTTAGAAAAATATATGAATATTCACATAGGGTAGGATTTACAAAGACTGTAAATAACCTCAAGTCAAATTTTCTTCCAGCTTAATTTAGGTAAGGTAATGTTTACTTTGGTTATTCGGTTATTAAAGATAGTTCGTCTTTCAGCCCACTTTAGATATTAGAATGGTGTGTTAGGAATTGTGATTCAAAATCTCCTGGATCCTGTCTCTTCCTAGGGCTGTGGTTTAAATCTTATTCCAAAATCAATTCTTTATATTTTATTACATCATTTGGCTCTCTAGTCATATTATTTAGCACATAACCAGTCAAACCTCACCCTTGGCAACCTTATCCTTGAAGATGGATTTTATAAGTAGTTGTCATAGCTATATCCCTTCATTTCTAATTTATATTAGATTATAGATCTAATAGCTGTATCCTTTGAAACTTTGTCTCCTTTGAAGTATGCCACTCTATGATTTTATTACTCTCTGTATCTACTTGTATCCTAGTACTAAAATCTTTTCTGAGCTACTATCCTCTTTCCATTTTAAGGAGTCAGGAATTTCTCTGTATTTTGTCCTGTTTCCTTACACTGTACATAATTATCAAATCATCTCAAAAGAAGTACTATATTTTGTAAAGATATTTTGGGCTTAGGATGGTTATGAAGTCAGTTGGCTTTCTCTACTTCTTTCCAAGTGGAGGTTCTCTCTCCAACTTGGTAGCATTGCCCAAAGCCTTTTATTTTTTAAGCATGAGAGCAAAGCCAGAGTAAAAGTCATGCTAACATTTCCCTGTCTAAAAATCTCTAATAATCAAGACCATGTAGAAAAACCACTACAATGAGTAAAAAAAGTAAATCTACAAAAGCCTGTAAAGTCTATACAAAAAATACACTTTAAGCTTCAAAGGATTTGGAGTCCAGAAACTCCACCAAGTTCTCTTTGCATATTATTTAGGCTTGAGTATTCCACTTCTTTTATTTTTCCAATTTCCCCATGCCATGCCTGAGGCAGTGCAGTCTCTTAAATAAACTAATTAAAATTATCTCTCTACTTAGTGCAAATTTGAAACCAATGGAATAACAATACAAATAATAGAACAGAATTCAAAATGTCACTTGTCTAGTTGATACAAACTAGGATAAAGGACAAAGTGTGACTGTTATTGGGTCTTGCTAAGAGACTTCTAGTCAAGAATTAGACATCCCCAAGAAGAAGAGAAAAAATTATATCAATTTTCTATTTCTGCATTATAAATATAGGAAGGTTGGAGGCTTAAAGTAATTATTCTCTGGGGCTATCTCCCAGTTTCCATATGAATTAGAGCTCACCTAGTCCTCTTCTCAGGGTTCTCTGGTGGCCATCCATGCTACTCTCCATCTGCAGGTTTAACTAAGGAAGAATTTGCTTCTCAGATCATCAATATTTTTGGAAAAATTTATTTCCTTCTAATTGAAGGAATGTAGGTCCCAGTTTCTTACTGGCTGTTGACAAAATACTTCCCTTAGGTCTTAGGGGCCATCAAGGTATTCTGCTTCTTCATCTTTTCCACTTGAAGTTCATAAGATGGCAGCCTCAAGTCTTCAAAACTAGCGGGAAAATCCCTTTCATTCTTCTAAGTCAAAGTTTCATATAATGTACTAAAGTTATGGGAGTAACATTTCCTCACACTTCTATGGTTTATTTGTTAGAAGCAAGACACAGATTTTGTCCAGATTAAAGTTGAAGAGAGCATACAGAGCTCTCACTGGGGTCACTTTATGGTGTATTGTGTATCACACAATTTATGGTCCATATAGACACCTGGCCTAAAATGACAAAAACATTGATTAAAAAAATTATATAACTGTGTTTTCCTGCTAGTTAGAAACCCAGGTAGATAGAGAGAATAACAACCATATATCTGTGTATTTCTCAGTGTAAAATGAAGATGCTGCTTATGGACAGAAGCTACAACCTATGGGATCCAGAGACCTCATCCCCTTACATGGCCCTCTTGATGCATCATGAATCCGTATTTTAAAACAAGTACGGTCTAGTGAATGAACCAGTAAAAAAAAACACTGGTTTTGGCATCCTGTTCTTAGGGGATCAAAATAATATGATTTAAGCATCCTGGACTTATTTAATCCAAAAATTATTTTATTTTATCTTTTAATCTTTTATATATTTTTGACAAATATTCACTCTGTTATCTTGGGTAGAGTGCAGTGTCATCATAGTGCACAGTAGCTTCAAACTCTTGGGCTCAAACAAGCCAGTTGCCTCAATTTTTCATTTTTAGTAGAAACAGGGTCTTTCTCTGCTAGTAATCTGCCCATCTCAGCCTCCCAGAGTGCTAAGATTACAGGTGTGAATCACCACACCTGGCCCAGAAATCAGTTTAAAATAAGAAAGAATACATAACCTTCAAACAATTATCAATTCATATTTCTTTTCTCTCAACAGAAGTTAGGATAAGTATTGCACTGAAATAAGTTAAAGTAACTTATTTAAACTTTAAAAATTTTTAAATTTTTAGAAATTAAGGGTATGGCTAAACTCTGATGCTTACAAAGAGCATGAACATATGCATTAATAGATCAATAGATCAACCAGATATATAATTTTAGAGTGAACTGTGAAGGTATACATTTTGTCTGCTTCAGTACAAAGGCATATAGCTAATTAAGCTCCAAATATTTATTTCATATGCATAATAACTAAAAAGATCAACCTAAAAGAGCACCTAATATTATGTAATTTTGATAAATGTAAATTCCAATAAATGCTTTAAGACCATGCAGGGTAAAATATAAGCCTAGGTAAAAGATGAGTTGTTTACCATTGCTGATTTTTGTTCCTTTATGTAAGATTATAATTATGAGCCAGATAAATATTACAAGATTCAACTGAAAATTATTACTTGAGACTTATTATAGTTAATCCGGCAGTTAATACACGATATTAGGAAGCAAAATGAATGGATATTTAAACGGGGAAAAGTGCTAATTCTGTTGTTATGGGCTTAAAAAGAGTGAATTGTAAATCTAAAAATATTGGATGGCAAAGATTCTATTCATAATGTAAGTATAGAAATTACATGACCTTGAGTGTCTAGGTAGAAAATGCAGCCTTAGAAACTCAGTGATTGAATGGAATTGTCTGGAGAGAAATAGTAAAGTAGAAAAAAGGAGATTGATGATGAAATCAAGCAAACAAAAGGCCAGGTTTCGACTGTGTGGCACTTGTTGGACCTCAAGGAGGAAACATTAAGCAAAAAGCTAAAATCAAGGGTCATTATTGCAGGACAAGTTTCCGGAGGAAATACAGAATATGAAGACTTCTGTGAATATGTGCCATTCCGATGTCTAACTACATTTAAAATAATCCAAAGAATCTGGGGGAAAAGGCACAGCATTAAGGCAAGTTCCAATATTTAGGGAGTCTACAGAAGAAATGGCTGCATCATTCCATCCACAAAAACACATGCAAAAAACAAGGGAAAACACATAGGTCCATTATTATGCGAGTGAGCCGACCTCAAACAGGAAACTTGTATATCTGTTCATGTTAGGCATAATCCAATGATGAATCCAGGACAGCAACAAGGTCTACACCCAATGTAGGTTGGCATCAGGAAAACGTGCACACACCCGCACATACAAATACACATTCCAAAGATTAAAGGCAAATAAAAAATGTACTCCCACTTTTGCCCATGGCTGAGGTGGATCATTTTAACTAGTTACAACCAATTTATATCATGTAAATACTATGTGGAAATGTTATAGTCCTCATTAGAGTCTTTTAAAAAATCAAGAAAAGGGACTTAAAATAAATTACATCTCACTGCCATATAAACATTCAACAACTATTCATATTTTCTATACTATACAGTCATTCAGAAAATTATCATGCAGTACATTACTTATTCTTTTGTATCTATATTTTTTTCAGTCTTTTATTTATTCTCTAAATATTTATTAAGCACAAATTATTTCCTAGGCACAGAAATGAGAGGAGAAAAGAGATAGTCTTTGCTCTCATTAAGTTTATATTTTTAAGAAGGAAGGAAAAATAAATAGGTATTAGTATTGATTACAGATCCAACAATTACAGAAATAGAAATCCTTTACATCTGATATCTGAAGCATAAAAATTTAATAGTGGTGAGCTAGATAATGTTTTTGGTGGAGTGACATAATAAATAGAATATGTAAGGAAATACAGAGAGATGAGAAATAACTTGGGGTGGGCCACGTCATAGAAACACTTTGTAATTCTACAGCATAAAATTAAAGATGAATGATAGATCCAGGCAAGCAAACAAAGGGTAGGACATATGTTAAGAGACTAGATATTTATTCACATGTTCTTCAAGGAAAACAGGTCTGCAGGTGTTCATATGTATTACAAATGAATATAAATAGTTAATTTTAAGTAATATTAAGTAATCTTAAGCAGGCATTCTTTAAATTGTTAACATATTTATCTACGTGTGTTGTAAATTACCAAATATAAGTGCTTCCTAAACTCATTTGCTCGAGGTAATTTTTTACAAGGAATATCTCACAGAATTAGGATTCCACCAAATTATCCTAAAACAACTGGAAAACACTGACGAATTCATATGTGGAAATAACAACATCAGATTTGCCATTTAGAAATATTTCCCTGGTGATTTTGTGTACTTGGTTAAAGGGTAACATAAATGTATATATGAAGGTCAGTTAAATGGCTAAAAAGGCAAGTGACAATAAACTAGCACAGGGGCAGTAAAATAAAAGAGGAACAATATTTATATTATATTATAATATATGTATATTAAGGAGTTGAAAACTCTTAAGGAGTTGAAATCCTTATGACTGTGTCTGGATGGAAAGGTAGAGAAGAGAAGAAATCAGTTATCATATTTCTGGGTTTCTACGTTAACTGACTGAGAAAGTGATGAATCACCAAATAAGATAAAGAGTATAGAATGTTTTTGGAAAGAAATGATGGGTTACAATTTTGAAACATAGAATATGAGTGTTTTTGTATATACCACTGAAAATGTTCAATAAGCTGTATTCACAGAAACTTTAGGCTCATGGGGAGATTAGTCCCAAGAGATGATTTCTGACATTAGTAGCTTTGGCTCTGTGTGGAAATATTCGCGCACACACACAAAAGTCATGTGTAATCTCCATTTATATTTCTGTTTCTAGTCTCACAATGGTGTTGGTCAATATTCTCAACCACAGTTCTTTAGACTATCCATTTATACTTATTATACATGCAGCTTCCACCTGTACAATTGGTAAATGTATCAGCTAGAAATTGTCATTGATATCACTCAGGATTAAGTAAATTAGCTTTCAGTAACACATTTCACACATATCAGAAGAAACCAGAGTATTGTTTGCTGTGAATTCAGTACAATTCTCTATGAGATTCACACCCCTCTGGGTGGGATGGTGTCTTCAGTCCAAAATACTCTAATTTTATGGCGTCTTCGTGTCAACATGTGTTTTCACTATTACTGTGACTAAGAGAAATGATCGCGGAGTATCAGCACAACAGGTTTTTAAAGGACAGATGCTTCTACCTAAAAGTGAAACCAGTAAAGTCTTACGAACAACTTACTATGTCTTCTATAATTTCCTCTATACTTTAAAAGATGGCAAATGGAAACTAAAGAAAAAATAATCAGACTCGGCGCCTGGAGCTTTAACAGGCTAAGGCACCAGCCACGTACACCTGAGCTGCCGGGTTTGAATCCAGCCCGAGTCCGCCAAACAACAATGACAGCTGCAACCAAAAAATGGCCGGGCGTTGTGGCGGGCGCCTGTAGTCCCAGCTACTTGGGAGGCGGAGGAGGAGACTCGCTTGAGCCCAGGAATTGGAGGTTGCTGTGAGCTGTGATGTCACAGCTCTCTATCCAGGGTGACAGCTTGAGGCTCTGTCTCAAAAAAATAAAAAAAAAAAAGAAAAAGAAAAAGTAATCAGAAACATTGATGATCAACAGTGGACACTATTCTAAATTAACTAAGCAGCTAATTCTTTTTTTAGGCACTTGCATTATCATAGCATTTTGATAAGTGTTACCCATATCTGATAAAAGAAAAGTTTACTTAAAGCTGTTTCCAATTCTTCAGAAAAACACCAAATAAAATATTAATAATGAATGATGCATATAAAATATACCATGACCCTTGGAACTTGCTTTGGAGAATATATTGCATAAATGCTAAGACCTCATCCCTAACTTCTTAGGCAGAATCTTAGTGAAAGATAATACATGAGCACTTAAATACCACCTGGAAATGAGAATTTGGACAGAAAAGTTGTCATGGAAAAGTCTTAATTTATGGACGTCTCTAAGTCATGTTAGAAGCATCATAAATGCCTAAAGAGAACTGTCATAATAAAAAATAATGCATCACTTGACATCTTCCACAATCACTCAGGAATATCACAGTCTAATTCTAGAAGACAGACATATCTCTGTTCGTACCACATATGATTACAAATGAAATTAGACTTGTGTGGCCAGAAAATAATTTTCCAAATGTTCCACAGTTAATATGTAGAGTATCATTTTGTATTTAGGAAAAAAAAAACGAAAATCAAAAGATATATATGCAAATAATTTCTTTCTTATATTCTGCTATTACAAGACAGAAGCCAACAGATCATTATGCAACGTGTTGATTCTGAGGGAAAATTAACAAATTGGGCATTTAGAGATTCCCCCATTGAGCTTAGCTTCTGTATTTCACAGAATCATTATCATTTTAGGAAACGAGTATTGTAAAGTATAATGTGTCCTCTTGTGATTTCTCAAAGAAATGACCTTCTTAAAAATATTACTTTGTAATAATAAAATATATTCACCAATTTGAATTATTACACTGTTTATAACTATTCTCTTGATGTGAATTACTTTGTAGCAATTCATGGATTGCTCACTTGGCTTAATTAAAAGGTTCCAATTTGTACAAAGTGCATAAGGAGAGTAGAATTATTTTTAAATATGTCATTTTAGGGGAAAGATTCTGATTAGTATTTGATTCAGTGGCATGGAGAAATGAATTTAGCCATAGGCAGCACAGTTCCAAGACGAATGAGAATGTTGGGGAAGGTGAAAATATGAAGATTTTAAAAGAAAAATCTTTCTGACTTTGAGCATGCCTCTCTGAATCATTAGAGACAGAATAATACCATATCTTCAGGTTTTGTTTTGTTTTTTTTTTAACAATCAGGTCATGGTGATAGTAAGCAAGAGCACTTTGTGTGTTGAATTCTATAAGCAAAAGGCAGATGACAAGTTTTAAAATGATATAGTTAAAAATCTTGGCAAAAAGCTTGCTATGCCATTACAGATCATTTTAAGTGCTCTTTGTTATAATAAAGTATTTTTTGTTAAAATTCTCACTTTTTTCTTTAACTAAATTTGAGTACAGTATACAAGAAAGAAATATACATGATGCTTAGTAAGTGACAGAGAAAAACTATTTTCTAAAGTTCTTTCTTCGTGAAGAATTAGAAAGCTAGAATATTTACTTTTTAAACCATCATTTTTTACCTTAAAAAATTACATGCCCTGATGATGACTATCATGCTATACAAAATGAATACACTCTTGAATATAAAAGGTAAGCCATTATGATCAATATCATGTATGTTTAAAAGTTATTTCCAGAATAGGAGACCTGTTAGCAAGAAATGTAGTTATTTAACAGAAGCACTGCCTCTCCATTTATATCAGATGGAAACCAATCTATGCTTAAGCATTTTATTCATATGCTACAGGATCAGAGATTCCTATTAATACATTAGTTGATAAAGTTAGAAAACATATAGTTGAGACTAATAGATTGTTTTAAAAATAGCAGCACAGACTAGACTGTTTTATTCATGTGATTTACAGCATCCCTTTATCCATGTAACTGACATTTATTTCATAGCTATAAAGAGCAAAACCCCTAGATATCGAAATGATACATCTCCTATACTCCACATATCTTCTTTCTCTTTCCCTAGTATATAATACATTCACCAAAAAAACCATCATTTTCTAGAAATATGAGAGTTACAGTTTTTAAGCATCAGGCTATGTGTTGTAATGAACACTGGGATGCATTACCATGACTTCAATATGATCAGATGCTCCTGATGCATCTGAGATTACTGAGACAGAACTGAGAGCATCGCAAGGATTAAAGACATATGAAATGCAAAGTCCTTAATCATTTTTCACACATTTTATGGCATCCTATCCTTTCTCACAACTCAATGAAGTTGAGATGATGACTAGTAGAAAATAGTCAACCAATTAAATTTTAGACTTTCGAAAAGTTCAAAGTAGTACAGCATATTGCTATACTTCACAGAATAAATGAAGCATGTAAATGCCAATATTTCATTCTAGTAAAAAAACAAAACAAAAAAAATAATAGGAAAAGAAAGAAAGAAAGGAAATGGATCATTATTTCTTCATGGGATGGCAGTCAAAATTTACCTAGGATTTTGTCTTCATAATGACTATTTGCTATAAAATCACAAAGGTTGCTTATGTTCTTATAAGTGTATCCTGAAAGTTACTTCCAGGTTGTATTTCTTGAATGTAAGTAGAATATTCTGCTGTGGACTATAAAAATGAGACAAAAATCCTTTAGTTAGATAGCTGATAAGTTGCTTACATCGTCTTTAACTACCAGTCAAATTTCCTTGCTGCATCCATTTAATGAATGACTATATTTTAACGTAATGTTTATAAAGGACCAAATAGCCTACATCAGGGGTCCTCAAACTTTTTAAAAAGGGGGCCAGTTTACTGACCCTAAGACCGTTGGCAGGCTAGACTATAGTTTAAAAAAAAACTATGAACAAATTCCTATGCACACTCCACATATCTTATTTTGAAGTAAAAAAACAAAACAGGAACAAATACAATATTTAAAATGAAGAACAAAGAAAGTTAAATCAACAAACTTACCAGTATTTCAATGGGAACTATGGGCTTGCTTTTGGCTAATGAGATGGTCAATGTCCAGTTCCATATTTGTCACTGCTAGTTATAGCAAGTGATGCAAGTGTGATCAGTTAGTCTAGATTTGGTTGGAAATTTCAGATGTTTCATTCTGGAAAAAAGTGTGTTCACAGACATCAGTGCTGCCATTTTGAGTGCATGGTTCCTGAAATTAGGATATGTCTCAGAGGGGAGAGATGCATAGAAATTAGGAAGGCTGCTTGACTTGAATGTGTCTTTCAGAGAGTCACAATTCTGCAGTTCATCCAGTTCCATTTGGTAAATTGTATCCACATTTTCTTTTCTTTTCTTTTTATTTCAAGATACTTTATTCTTAAAACAGGTCACAACACTAAGCTTTTGGCCCATTCTGCCACTGTACAAGCTACAAATGCTTGCTGAGCAGCAGAGGGGTGTTCTTTCATTGAATGTCTGAAAAGTGAATAAAAATACATATAAAACAAATATTTAAATAGTTTCCATAGGAACACAGATAAGTGTGACCCCACCTCCTAATTTTACATATTGCTGCATCTGTGCCAACCCTACTCTTACAAAGACATTTCAAAACTAGCAATAATTAAGTTAACTGGTCCCCCCAAATCCCTAAATTCAAGCTAAACTCGCAGTTAACAGCTGGAGAAGGATATCTACAGATTAATACTAGCTGAAGTACAAATTGCTGGGTGACATTTCATTCCTCTTTCCCAAGCACAAGACACAGGCAGAGTGCCAACGCCCTGCTATCCTATGTCAGGTAGGTAGTCAGGGTTCTGGATTTGCTGCATGAGTTGCCACATCGGTCCTGACATCACATAGTAGATAGTTGGCCTCTGAAATCCATTGAAAGTAGAAGCAGAAGCTACAGTGAGGCACCCATATTTTCAAAGAACATCCAGGGGCCCACATGCATTTCTGGCATGTCACAGCACTCAACTATCCAGTCAAGGCCATCGCATGTTGGTCCCCATATGCTGGATGAATAATACTTCTCATCTGGTTTAGGTCTGTTTTGCAGAAGAGCCTTTACATGAGCATGATCATAAAGGATGCAATTAAAACATCCATATACTCCATCATTGATGTAATACATAAAGGTTTGTTCACTGGAGTCATCTTCATCATCAGAGCCTATCTGTTCCTTTAATACAATTTTTTTGGCAATGATACTAAATGCAAGTGTGAAGGCTGATGCAACATAATATCTGCCTGGCTCAGCTATGATTCTCACTCTAGAGTCTGAAGGAAAGTACTTGTCCAATGCTGGGTTGATTACACAAGTGATCTCTTCAGATTTAAGCTTCACATCTTCAGATTCAGGAAAGCCACCACCAATATCAAGCAAGTACATGCTGAAACCAACCTCAGCTCCCATGTCAAAGACACAGTGGGCATTAGAAATTGCCTGCATAAAGGTCTTAGGATCAGTACAGCCACTTCTTATGTAAAACTGACACCAATGACATCAATATTTAGGTCTTTTGCCCATTCCAAAAGAAGTCTGCTGGTTTTGAATGTGGTGCCAAATTTAACACTGAGTCGACAGACTGCTTTGGAATCATCAGTGGCAATCCGCAAAACCAACTTGGCCTTCGGATGTGCTCTAGCAACTTTCATCAACTCGATTTCACTGTCAAAAGTCATCATCTGGACCCCAATATTGGCAGGGTACTTAATTTGAGACACTTGTTTACAAGGATTTGCATAAATAATCCTCTCTGGAGGCACCCTGAGACTTTGCACCAATTGTATTTCAGTCTTTCTAGCACAGTCATATCCAGTGTCAATGGCAGCAAGGGTCTTCACAATGGCTCTAACGTCATTACATTTGACTGCATAAAAGGGAATGACAGGAGCAAGAGCTTTTAGCCATCTTCAATGTTTCTTCAGAACATCTCCGAGGTCTGCTACAGAGAAGAAATCCTTATCATTTGAAGAGGAAAATTCATTGATTGATTGATTTTTTGGTGCAGAATGACCTTGGCAGTAAAACCTTCATCAAGCAAGTGGCAGTCAAACTCTTTATTAGAAAGGTTGCTCTTGGTTTCTTGATGTTTTTTTGAAAACCTAAGAGAAGGAATTTAAAGAAATATATCCAGTTCTCACAAAGGCAATTCTCCAAGAATTCTCAATCCCACTGTGTGTGTCCTCTGAGCAACAATGGAAACATTATTATAGCATCCAGGCCACAGGCCAGCCCCATGGAGAAGCTGGAAAGCCACCACCCACGCAGAGCCTAGCTGGAGCCGCAGGAGTGCTCAGCCGCCCCCGCCTCACTCATCAGGCCCTCTCCCAAATGCTGGAGATGCCAGCTGGAGGTGGCACCAGGACTTCAGGAACTGACCCCCACATTTTCAATGTCAATAGAAAATGGGTTATGGAAAAGCTGATTGTCCTTTTCATGGAGACGAAGCTCTTTAAATCTAAATTGGAGCTCCTTTTGCAACTTTTCCAGTGAATCCACACATGTTTTGTTTGGGAATGCAACCAGTGGTTTTTCCACTAACAGATTTTGCAGCCCAGGATGAGTCTGCTGCTAAACAGGACAGGAAGCAGAGGAAAAAACATCTGGAGGGCTGGATAAATGTCCTGGAGGGGGCACAATTTTGAGGACCCCTGGCCTACATAAAAAGCATCAAAGAACAATGCAAAAACTTTAAGATGTATATGGTCTTGTATACACATTTTATGTTATACACATAGAATTTTTGGTGTTTCCATCTTTGTTTATATTAAAAAGAACACAAAACAACTAAACACAAATGTACCTCTGACTTTCTTTCTGCTTTCCTTGCTATTCTCCAGAAAACCAAATATTACTCATCTCCCATTCATTAAGACTCAGTCTTTTTTTCCAAGTTTATCTTTAGAAAACTTCTTCAGTGTAATTGCTTATAGTCAATTTCAACAAAATTATTTGTTAGAGTAGTAGATGAGATAATGTACATATCACAGGGCTTGACACGGATCAGATGAGGTAGGAAACATGGCCTTTTATTTGAGAAGGCTTTGGGAGCCTGACCTGTAGTAGCTAAAAATTTCAATGTCACTCTTTCATAATTATACATTCTTAGAATTAGATTAAACCTCTCCAACTAAATATTAGTTTTCCCATAGAAATTAGAATGATCAAATGAAATCTAATTCAAAGGGTTATTGAGGTGATTATATTTGATAATTTTTAAAATACTTAACACATTTGAAACATAATCAGTGCTCAGCAAAGTTGTATTTCCCTCCCACCATTTTAGTATAATTTTACTTTCAGTTTAATTATTTCACCTTACTAAACTATCTCAGACTTCTAAATGCATACCAAATTCAGGCAAACTCTAGTGTATTAATTTCCTTCTGCTGCTGTTACACAATACTACTCAGGCTGAAAACAACAAAAGTCTAATATGCTACAATGCTATAGATCAGAATTCCCAGGCAGGTCTCACTGGGATGAAATCAAGATGTCAGAAGTGTTGGCTCCTTTCTGGAGATTTTAGGTGAACATCTGTGATGAAATTTAGTTTTTTGCTTTTGTTGAACCTCATAATTACAGACCTAAGTTTCTATTTTCCTACTGGTTGTAAACTGTGGGCTAATCCTTGCTTTTAGAAGTCACCTCATTCTTTAGTTTATGGCCACCTTCATCCTCTTCAAAGCCAGCAATGGCAAGTAGAATCCTTCTAACTTACCATCTTAGATTTTAATGACTTGACCAGCCTGAGCAAAAGCAAGACTCTGTCTGTAAAAAATAGCTGGCATTGTGGAGGGCACCTGTAGTCCCAGCTACTCAGGAGGCTGACGCAAGAGAATTGCTTGAGCCCAGTAGTTTGAGTTTGCTGTGAGCTGTAACAGTATAGCACTCTCCCTAGGACAACAAAGTGAGACTCTGTCTCAAAAAAAAAAAGACTTAAGTCATTAGATTGAACTTATTTGCATTATCAAGATAACCTTCTCATCACCAGGTTTATATCCTTAAATATGTGTAAATTGCCTTTAGTAATGTATGAGCGACATATTCATGAGGCCCAGGGATAAGGATTGGGACATCTTTGAGGAGTTACTATTCTGTCTGTACTCTGTCGTGTCACGGCACCTGTTTATTGTACATGTTATACTCACAAAGGCACACAATTTCCACCATGCCAGGATGATTATTTGCAGGTAACTACATCTAAGAATTTCTTAGGAGTGCTATGGAGGTACGTGTTTTTTCTTTCAAATGGTGTTGGGCTAAGTCACATGCTGACATGAAGCAGAGCCCACACAAATGGTCAGTGGAAATACACTTTTCTTTACCTCACTGACACTATCCACTGCTCATCTCTGCCTCAAGATGCCCAGTAACTTATCAACTATTATTATGCACTGTCTCATTCTAATCTCACTTGTTACTGATTAGCATTAAAGTGGTAATGCTTGCATACATTTATTATATTCAAGATTGAATTGTCATTCTAATTGCCACAGGTTCATTACCAGATCCAATTAAAAAATAAAATATTCCTCAGGTTGAATTTTACAATAAACTTTAATAGGTTTCAGTAAAAAAAGGAAAGGAAGGAAGGAAGGGAGGGAGGTAGTGTGGGAGGAAGGAAGGAAGGAAAGGAGGGAATGAAGGAGGATGGAAGACAGGAGGGAGGGGGGAGCAATGGAGGGAGTGAAGAAAGAAAGGAAGGAAAGAAGAGGCTTGTACAAATACAGAGAAACCATGGATGTGAAGAATCTCCGATCTTGAGATACTTTATCCAATCAGCACATTGTACCCCCTAAATGTACACAGTTATGATTTAATAAATAAATATATATATTAAAAAATAACCTCCAAGTGGCCAAAACTAGAAACAACTGAATATAAAAGCAAATGATAATAGTACTAGACTTCAACCCGTAGAAGAACAAAAATATTCATAAACCTATTCTGATGAAATAATATACTAAATAAATATATGGGGAAGAATGTCTATTCTCCCTTATAATTCTAATTGATAAATGTCAAATATAAGTGGAAAATATAATAATCACACTAGGCAATTACCACTCTAATAACTTTTGAAGATAAGACCCATTGATGGATACTAACATTATCAGACAAAAGTTTGAGGAGAATAAGGCTTTCATAATCCCAAAGTATCTTTCCTAGCATATTTATTAATTATAGGAGAAAGATAGTATATTTAAAGCCACCCCCCTGAGTTATCAAGACTAACAACATGTGAATAAGATGAGCCACTTGAGATGACGAGCTGAATAGATGAGAGTCTGGTTTCTAAGGTATTTTTCAAAACAACTGGCACTAAACTAGTGCTATGAGGAGACATCACACAACCCCCAATTGAAGGGCACTTGACAAAATAATTCTTCAATATATTTCAAGTGTCAATGTGTTAAAAGACAAGGAAAGGCTGAACAATCTTTCAGACTTGAGGATATGGAAGAGAAAAAGCAGTTACAAATAATGTGAAGCCTGGATGGAATCCTGGCTTTCATTTTGTATGTTGTCTATTTGCTCTGTTGATTATTTCCTTAGCTGTGAAAACTTTTTAATTTAATCATGGCCCATTTGTTTATTTTTGTTATTGCTGAAATTGCCTTTGGGGTCTTAGCCATAAATACTTAGTCTAGGATGATATCTGGAAGAGTTTATCTGACATTTTCTTCTAGAAGTCCATGGTTTTATGTTTTCACATTTAAGAGTTTACCCACATTGAATTCACTTTGGTGAATGCTGAAGGGTATAGATCCTGTTTCATTCTTCTGCACGTAGTTATCCAGTTATTTCACTACCACTACCAAATAGGTTTTTTTCTCCCTACGTTATTAAATTTCTGTCAAAGGTAAGGTGGCTACGTCTGGATACCTTTATTTATGGGTTTTATCAACTCTTCCATTGGTCTCTGTCTCCATTTACATGTCAAACCATGCTCTTTTAGTGACTATAAATCTGCAGTATATTCTGAAGTCCAGTCATTTAGTGCCACCAGAGGTTTATTTGTTTTTGTTTAACATTACTTTAGTTATTCAGCTTCTCTCCTGGTTCTAAATGAAATATAGAATTATTTTTTCTAGATCTATCAAATATGCCATTGGTATTTTGGTGATTGCATTGAATCTGTATATCATTTTGATTAATATGGGCATTTAAAATGCTGGTTCCACTGATCTATGAACATGGTATGGTTTTCCATTTGTTTGTGTCACCTGCAAATTCTTTCCTCAATATTTTGCAGTTCTCTTATTAGAGATCTATAACCTGTTTTGTTAAGTCCCCAAATATTTTATTTTCTTTGGCGGTCTTGCAAATGGCCTTAAGTATTTTATTTGACTCTCAGCTTGAATGTTATGGTGTATAGAATGATACAGATTTATGTGCATTGATTTGGTTTCCTGAGACTTTGCAGAATTTATTTAGTCATTACAGTAGCCTCTTTATGGAGTCTTTAGGATTTTATAGATATAACATTATACCATCAGTGAAAAGCAATAGTTTAATGTCTGTCATGAACCAGCGCAGTGAAAGGGGAGTAAACCAGAGGGGAACTGGTGAGGAATGAGAAAAATACAGCACAAGAGAAGGCACAGAAGCAAAAGGTGGGACCAGGAGAACTGACCAAGCTGATGGCTACAGCCAGCCCCAAAGCACAAAATCAGCTTTATTTTATAGTATCTTTACAGGGTTGTCCAGGGGGAAGTAACATAGACAAAGTGGGGAAGTAGCATAAACAAAAGACATAGTTTGGGTCTTACAGTACAATAAAATATAAATGACTTTAACAAAGACAAACCATCATGTTAATGGTTTCTGCTCAACTTCATTAACATATGACAAGAAGTAAGAAGGGCAAGATCACAAGGATCTCAGCATAGTTGACAAAACAAAGGAAGAACTATGTGACATAGTGGTTACTACTTAACTTTGTTAGCATGTGGCAAAGAGAAAGAATGGAGAGATCTCAAGGATCTCTGCATATATAACTGTAGAAAGAAAGGGCTATATGACTTCTGGCAGAGGGAACATGAAGAAAGGAAAATGGTTGTTTTGGGAATGTAGGAGAAGCAGCTGGGCAGTTATTCTCTGAATGTTCCCCAGGCTCTGAGGGCTCCGCCTTCTCACAGCCTGCTCTCTACAAATGTCTGTTGAATTTGGTTTGCTAACATTTTATTGAGGATTTTTGTATATATATATTTATATTGTGCTCTTTTCTGGCTTTGGAATAAAAGTGATACTGGCCTTGAAAAAGAGAGTTGGGGAGAATTCTCTTCTTCTCAATATTATAGTATAATTTCTGCACTGTGTGTACCAGCTCTACTTTATAGAGTTGATAAAATTGAGCTGTGAATCTATTTGGTTTGATTTTATTATCTTGGCAGAATTTTTTATTAATGCTTTTATCTCACCACTTGGTATACACTAAAGTTCTATTTTTTTTTTCTGATTCAGTCTTGGAAGTTTGAATATTTCCAGAAATTTGTCCATTTCCTCCATATATTTTGGCTTATGTGCATAGATAGTTTCCTAATACTTATAAATAATATTTTATATTATTGTGGCATCAGTAATATATCCTTTTTTCATTTCTGATTGAGCTTAGTTTTTACTCTTTTCTCCTTGTAAATCTAGCAAGAGATTCTGATTCTTCACATTTCTGGAGTTCTTGAGCTATTTCTTCTCATCTGGAGCAGCTATTACTTCTCATTTTTGGATTCTATTTTTCATTTAAGTAGGGCTTTTGTCCCTTATCTCCCTAGTACTATTATGTCTGTAGCATACTTTGGGTAGGAACTTTTGGCTTTGTTTGTAGGTACTTTGATGGGGGACTGAGAGAGGACATCTGAGAAGGGTGAGGTCTAGGAGAACCAGTTTTCTCAAGGAAACCACAAGGATACACTTGCAGGGTCCTCTCCATGGTGACTAGGCCTTAGGAATTTGTAAACTTAACTTCCTAGAACTTGGAAATTTCCTAGTTCTGTAAAATACTGTAGTTCTGAAGGGGCTGAAATAGCATCTCCTGCTTGATTCAAACTGGCCATAAAGAAGGGTGCCTGTGGGGTGGAAGTTTTTGACTGTCGATAAAAAGGGAAAGATCAAGCCAGACTGGGAGTGTGGCCATTTGGAATTCTTCTATGCAGTAAACTCCCGGCTGGTGAATAAAGCCCTTCCTCTTATAAACAGGGTGTTTGGGTGCTCATTTTCTCCATTGGGCCTTGTCTTCTTGCAACAGGACTAAGTTCCAGATGGATGCCTTGGTTGTAGATATCCTTTTTGTGGGAGGTTTTCTCAGCTGCCAGTTGTTTGTAAGTTGTAGAAGTGATCCTTGTCTCTTATTGATGTGGAAGAATAGAGGGCTTTAGCATCCTTTCTCTTTCTCCGGAACTTTGATCTTAGCAGTGTGAATCTTATTGGCATATTCAGTTTATTTTGTGAGACAATAGCTTGCTCTATGGGTAAGAAACAACCACATATGTATAATTGAGTCATTACACATTTAAAAGGCTGTACACAATTGGCCTCCAAACTTGTAGATGACACTTGCCAGAAAACAAACAAACAAACAAACAAAGCACCTGCCAGACTTGTTATGGTGGCTCACACCTATAACCCTAGCACTCTGGGAGGCTGAACTGGGTGGATTGCTTGAGCTCAGGAGTTTAAGACCAGTCTGAGCAAAGTGACACCCCATCTCTACAAACAGAAAAACTGAGGCAAGAGGAGGATACCTTGAACCTAAGATGGAGGTTGCTGTGAGCTATGATGCCATAGCACTCTACCCAGGGTGACAGCTTGAGATTCTGTCTCAAAAAACAAAACAACAACAACAAACTCAGCTGCTGTTTTGGGGTCCTGTGACTGTCTCTTGCCCCTCAGGAAAAGCATTCAAATGTACCAGGTAGTATACAGGGCCCTGAAATATTCAGTTGAACCCCTATTCTCCATAAGAGCTGAGGCAGTTGGGGGAGAGAGGCTGGCTGAAGAAGCTAGGTCAGGTGAGACTGCTCCATAAAAGCCAGTAAGGTAGTTTCTCAGCAGAAGTTGAAGGGCCCTCACTTGCCGAAAAACTAGATTCATGATGTGGGGCCATTCGAGATTCATATTCTGGCTGTCAAGAGGCAGTTTTGCTCTTCTCCTCTTCTGCTACTCCATGGTTTGTTACTCTCTGACATCTGCAGGCAGGCAGGAGCCCAAACCAGACGGCACTGCAGGCTGAGAGCTCCCCTGCCCAGGATTCCAGTCTGGGCCGACAGTGCAGCCTTCCTGTGGGGGGAGGGGTCCTTCAAGAGTAGGGGTAGGGTTGAAAAACTTTACTCTGTTTTCCATTCTGCTCAGGTGGATCCCTTGCCTCCCAAGATTAGTTCACATATCTCTACTCTGCCCTCTGAGCAAGATCAAATCCTGTGGGTATATAGGATCTGGCCTGCCAGCCTGTTGTTGGATCCCTGAAGATGAATTTGTCATGGCCCCATGCCAGAAAGAATAATGCTGTTGCTCAGTTGCAGACATGCTACTCAAGCAGGTTTGACATTCCTCCATTTCAAGGTGTGCACTGCTCCAATGAGCTGCCAGGCAAGCATCTCTGGGAAGGCCTGGTAAGTAGGGAGTTCACAGTCTGGGTATCATGAAGGATGCTCCCAGTTTTTAAGAAGAAAAGCTTGAGCCCCCCCCTCCATGGAAGTGTCAGTGTGATGGATGCACCAATGGAGGGAAAGCAGGTATTTCTGAGATTCCTGCCTCAACTGTCTTGGTAACCACAAGTAGGGCTACCAAGGGAAGAAAAAGAGTCTGAATGGAGAGCAGCAAGGACTCTGTTCATATCTGCCCTGCTCTCCAGAAGGAAGCTTACTGAGACTGTCACACAGATTCCCTGGGACCTACTGGCCCACATAACTTTTGTAGCTGGACCAGAGTTGGGAAATGTTTGTGTAGGAGGAGTGAGAAGAAAACAGAGGGCTGAATCTCCATGGGGAGAAGAAAGGTGCTTCATTGGGTGAAGGAGCAATACAATGGCTGTTGTCTTGGCTTAGGAAGTGACTCCCATGGGGTTGACAATCTAGTGCTTTGTCCTTAAGAAGTTCCCAGCTCATTGTCAGCTGCTGCTTGTAGGCTGTGAGGGTAGAAAGAGTCTCCAACACCTCAGAAACTTCTGACTGCCAGAGATGTGAAGGAGAGAGAAACAAACCCTCACACCTACCCTTTTCAGCAGGCTCCAAACCTCTCCTAGGTTGAGCTCTGCCAATATCTTGTGCCTTCTTATTCTGCTCTGCAACTTCTTCCCATAGCATCTCTGGTAGGTTCTGATGTCTTTCTCTTTGAGTTTTATCTGATCTATTTTTTTTCTCATCTAAATTTTTCATTCTTTCTGAGATGATCTGTCATCTGATGTCTCTGGCCTGCCATCCTGTCACTCCTTACCAGACTACCTTTCTTAAATACAGGAATAATTCTTTTTTAGAGAACAATAGGATTAAATTATTTCTCATCTCTGCATTTTTCACTCACAGCTAATTGGTGTCTATAAGAAAGATACAGATACCTACATTTAAAATTCTTTAAAAGGAAGAATTTATACCTTCCTTTTCCTTAGTAAAAATGCCTAGAATTCTTATTTATAACACAATGTTTTTGCTAAAAATTCTACTTATCCCTCTTAGCAAAGATCCATTCTTCCACTCTGCATATTGAGTTACAGGTAGGTTAAATTCACCCCCATTTACTGAGTTGAAATTTTAACTCTAATGTAAACTGACTAGTATACTTTGTATGATATAGTCTATCATTTTCTCCTAATTTTTTTAATAATGACTTTGAAGTTAATGAAGTAGTATCATAAAGACAATTGAAATCTAAAATTGCATTTACTGGCTCGCTGTAACATCGGCGTATTTAAACGTTACTTCATAAATTGTGGTTTGTTTCCAATTGATTAATTCCATCAAGAACATTAACACCTGTACTAACACTGCTTATAAAATGAGAACTTTTGAATAGAAAAGTTTACAAAGCTTGATCATTGGACTTTCCAAAAAAAAAAAAAAAAAGCTACACATTTTAATACCACAAGAGGTATTAGACATTAGTGCTTGTTGAAACTGAAATTAGCTTTTAAGATATTACAATTTATCAAAATGTCAACATTATGTAAACATAACATACTATTTTAATATTTCTCATATGTTCTTTAGTTCTTTATATAAAATAATATCAATGATCTGGAAAAGATTTTGTTGTAATAACATGTTTATTAGTGAAGAATATCAATTATGTATGCCTTTCATTGAAGATTATATACCATAGATGAAAATCATGTAGCTGGTTAGTATAATTTTACTGTTTTATATGCAGAAGGGTTTGTACAGTGTAGAATACAAAAGAATCATTAAAACAAGACAAGATTAAACCATAAAACCTAGAAATGATAAATGTGTACCTGTGATTGTGCAACAGACCTCTAACAAAGTAGGACATCGCTTAAGGTAAAGCAGGCTATAACTAATGCGTTTGACTTTCAACTACATGTCATGCATTGTACTATTTGTATCACACATGTTATTTCATTCATATTTTGGAAATAAATTTTATTGAGGACATGGTAAGGAAATGATAAAACTAAATACTTAGGTATAAAGACTTGTGCTGAGACACTTCTGAAAAAATTTTAAGGTGAAAGCTTTAATCTGCTAAGAATTACCACACAAATGCTATATCACTGATTCATTGCTGGATGCTAGGATGTATTGGTAAGTAAGGGAGATGTGAAGCAAACACCAAATAAACAGTTAAAGCACATTACAAGTTGGGAATATCATTAAAATAAACAGGTTTCTGTAGTATGGAAGCTCATGACTTCAAATGGGTTTTCTAAGATGAAACAACTAAAATGATAGGAACAAACAACCCCAGACACATTGCAACCCAATATTATCACACTTTGATGGTACTCATAAATTCACTGAGATACTTAATAAATTAACTGAGAAGAGGAATCTCAAACATTTTAGAAAATGTGAGTGTTAAAAGTGGTTTCACTTGGAATTTCTTGCTGTAATTATGAAATGATAGCTGAACACAGGAAAGCACGGAAGAAGTGGACAACCTGAAGAACCCTCCAGGAATCATGGGATTCCAACTTAGAATTTGATACCCTCAGGGTAAGATTCAACAAGAAATAAGATGCATTGAGGTGGACACACAAAGAAGCTTGGCTACCTCGACTTTAGAAAAAGAAATAAAAATCTCTTTTGAAAATTCAAAATCCTAAGGTTGTTCTGACAGTGAATTTTTTTTTTAAAATCCAAACACATTACCTGTGTTCTGTGAAAAACATCAAACATCAAAGTGGGAATTAAATTTAAAGTGGTCTTGGTTATTAGTGGCTCCAGGCAGGAGACAGAAGCAAATGTAAATCCTGTCTGGAGAAACTCAAATCAGAGAATACCTAAAAATGACCACAGATTAAGTTCTATTAAAATCAAACAGCTCACAGGAAAAAATGACACAAGTAAATAAGTCCACTAAGTAGTAACCAGTATAAATAATAGACATTGTATAAGGCTAAGATTGTTATATATATTAAAACTATCAGACATAATTTTTTTAAACAAATCTGTGTAGTAAATTCAAAGAATGAGAGGAAAACCTTGAATACATTTGCAGGGAACAAAGAAATATTTAAAAAATTGCTAAAAAATAGAGTTTTGTATCTGTAATTTAAGAAGTTTGGAAGTCATAGCTCTATAATAACAGCAAGGAAAAAGCTGAATAAACTGAAATATCAACTCTTCTTAGAATTATAAGAAAAGTGAAGTCAACAAGACAAACTACTGTTTCCCAAATGAAAGAGACTGGTAGAAAAATATAAATAATCACAACTTCCTGGAAGAGAAAAACAGTTAAAATCTCTATATGGCTTGGCTCCTGTGGCTCAATGGGCTAAGGCACCAGCCACGTACACCTGAGCTGGTAGGTTCAAATTCAGCCCAGGCCCATCAAACAATGACAGCTGCAACCAAAAAATGGCCGGGTGTTGAGGTGGGCACCTATAGTCCCAGTTACTTGGGAGGCGGAGGCAGGAGACTCACTTGAGCCCAGAAATTGGAGGTTGCCATGAGCTGTGATGCTACAGCACTCTATCCAGGATGACAGCTTGAGGCTCTGTCTCAAAAAAAAAAAAAAAATCTCTATAAGCACCAGGGCCGAACATGGATGCTGGGTTGCCATTGGTGAACTGCTAGAAGCTGACTGTGCACGAGCCTGAGAAATAAAAACAGCAGGGATTAACATGAGGAAAAAAAATACCTAACTCCAGTCCACCCTGGATTTTCTGTGCTACCTAAACAGGGGGAGACTGAGAAGCACATGAATAGTTCATAGTCTAGGAGAACAAAGTCACAAAAACACTGAGTTTTAACTATAGAACGCTTCTGCCACAGCCTACCCCCACCATACCAAAGGCCTATTTTACTGAATTTTCTTGTACCCAGTACATCATGTCCAGCTTTTTATAATTCAAGAAAAAATTACAGAAAATACTAAAAGGCATAAAAGACCCAATTTGAGCTGACAGACCTACAACACATTCCGACATGGCAGAAATGTTTGACTTAGACTAGGAATTGAAAACAACTCTGGTTAATATGCTAATCTAGTAAGGTATCAACATGCAAGAACACATGGAAAATGTACGCAGAAAGATAATATTCTGTAAACCAAAAGGAAATGCTGGGGATTAAAAATAAACTTCTAAATACGGAAAAATAAATGTTTTCATATAGTAAACGAGAAAATATCATGAATTGTATGTCAATCAGGTTGATAAAAATATCTCAGATTGCATGTGAAGCCCCCACACTGTACC